>APFE030045598.1:0-48848 GCA_000404065.3 Pinus taeda | reverse complement strand
TAAAGAAAGGGTCTTCTTCTAAATGAGATTTGGTAGATGGTGTAGGAGAATCCTCTAATTCAGCTGCTCCTTGAATTCTAGGAATCTTAAGGCTAGGGGTAGATGGTGGTGAATTTTTTCTATGCCTTCAAGAAGATGGAGTTGTGAAAATCGAACTCTTGGCTCTAGCTATAAACCTTCCCCTAGAATCTCTTGCTCTATGCATGTCATTTTTTATTTTTAAGTTGGGCTAATAATTCTCTTTCTGATCTTCCAGGTCACACTGGATGCAAGAAGAGACCATACTTAAGAAATTATTGAACCAATAACTCTCTTTTCTGATCCTCCAGATCACACTAAGTGCAAGAGGAGAGCATACTTCAAGAAGTTATCAATTTTTCCCTTCTTTTTATTGTTTTTTTTTTTAGGAAATTGGCTAGCTAGTTACACTTCCCTGGCAACGGCGCCAAAATGTTTGGTCAATTTAGAGTGTCCTAAATTGTTGTATTGATTGTCAATCCAGGAGTCGTAAACTGTTGAAGTGCATGGCACTATATGTGCAAGATAACCTATTTCTTACTTTTTGTCGTTTTTGAGTTTTTGTTTTGTTTTGGGTTTATTTCTGTTAATTCCCTAATGTGAGATGGAAATTCTAAAAGACAAGTATGATATAAATGTTCAAGGCAATGATGTCCTTTAAAATGATTTCCAAAAATTCAAACTTAAAAAAAAAAGGGTTTTAAAACATGCAATGATGAAACTAATTCCTGAAAGAGAGTGAAAATGTGCCACTATTCTAATTAAACAACAGTGAGCTAGTGACCATGAAACCCAGTATCCTTGCTACCATAAGAAATATAAGAAAAAATAAACTCAAAGAAATTGAAAAATTGCAAGCACAGTAAACTAAAATCACGTTAAATCAACTCATATTCTGACCCCTCACCATTCGACTCGCTCTGGCTTTAGGAGGTAATCATAAACAACTTGAGAAATCTGATATCTAATTTGCAGAAAATAAAACTAATATCAAACTACACACTCATACTTCAATCCCTCACCATTCAGCTCGCTCTGGCTTTAGGAGATAACTGAGAATGACATGAGCAATTTAATAACTAACTTGTAGAAAAATAAACTAATATCAAACTACGCATTCATACTTCAATCCCTCACCATTCGACTCACTCTGGCTTTAGGAGGTAACTGAGAATGACATAAGCAATTTAATAACTAATTTGCAGAAAAATAAACTAATATCAAACTACGCATTCATACTTCAATCCCTCACCATTTGACTCACTCTGGCTTTAGGAGGTAACTGAAAATGACATGAGTAATTTAATATCTATCTTGCAGAAGAGTAAATGAGCAAAATTGAAATAAATAACACAATGTTGGAACTAAAAACTAAAGGAAATGAATCAGTGGAAGGACAAGAATAATTCCATGTCATTAGTCATTAGAAAACTATGTGCAAATGCTCAGGCTGCCTATTGTAGTCTGAAACAAAGGCACTAATCAGTTAACAACATATAAAATGTGAAAAGCTATGGACAACTATCAAACGTTAATACCATAAGAAATGTAATATATATACAAGTGAATGATTATGGCATAAGGAACATAAAGAAATAAAGCATGAAACTATACAGTAATAAACAAGACCTCGGCCTATGCAGGGGCCCTCTGCACAATCCTTGGACAATCAACGATCAACCATGAATTGAGCTCAGAAACAGAGTCTTCTCATGTATTAAAATGCAATCATAACACAGAGATAAAATTACGGCACAGTGGGCTTGTTAACAGTCAGAATTACATTACCAAAGCTAACTAATATGCGTATGGGAACGCATTATTTATAATAGAGGATGACATAACTGCTTTCCTACACTCTGCATTGATAAAAGACATGTAAACAACCACGTCCCGAAATTTAGCATTATGGCTGTCGTGAAGATTCACTCTTTGGAGGGTGGCTGTTGAATCTGGTTCATGGAGCAGTCCACAGGTGTTAATTGTTCCCTGAAATTTAGGAACAACCACGCAAAGCTTCACGTGGTGAAAAATAGAGTTTTATCACCGTAGGACTCTTAAGTTGACCACCGCTCTGCCCACCGTTGACTATGGCCTCTTCTGATGAATTCGACTGAGCCAATAGGACTTGGTCCATGTCGACGTCGTTTGCAAGTTGCCCATGTGGCTCGATTCGCCTAAAGACACCTGCAATATAGACTTTGACAAAACAGCTCCGGAAAGTTGGGTTGGCTGTGGAAAGTGACAAGATTCCGCAGCTTATAAACAAAAATCTAGTTCAAATAGCAACACAAACACATAGTTAAGAAACCACTTTAAATGCCCTTTTTTTAACTAATATGCAATGATACTGATGACTTAGGAGGTTTAGATGAATGGGAAGAAGCTAGAAAAAGGTGTAGGAAAGATGCAAGTTTGGGAATCAACATAAAGGAAACATGAAATTTGACAGGTTGGACTGAAGGGAAAAATTCTAGGAAAAGCTACATGGTACACTCAAGAGAAGGTGGAGGAAACTTTAACTTACATTATTTAGTAGAAACCTTTGGGGACAAAAAGCCTCTAAAAGTGGGGATCTATGATCCAAATTGGATCATTGTATTCTTTTTCATCCATATCTATGCTTTTAGAGTGGAAAAGGTGGAGAAGTCAACTCGTAGAACAATTTTTACTGCTGGGACCTAGTTTGGAAAATTCAGGTTTGAAACCTTTCCGAAGCATTTTGAGGCATGAAATGACGTTTTTTGGGGGTAAAACTTTACCTACAAAATGTCAAACATTTTTTCCTATTATACACATATATATCTTTCCACCAGCACAAGAATTTCCCCAATTGTAGTCCATATGCAAAAGTTATGCCACTTGGAAGTTAACCTTCTTGTTTTGGCCACCATAATTCAGGATGATGCCATGTTAGCCCCCATTATTCATGGAAAATTGGATATGCACATGATAATGATGAACAATACTATAGAATATTCCATTTTTTAAATCTTATTAATAGAAGGAGGAGTTAAACCTAACCACTAATAGGCTATCGTGTTGTGTTATAACTGGGTCATTAGGTTGCATTATTTTCAAGTGTATCTTCTTCCATAGATGAGAAAAGTAGTTAAAAGGGATAGGTAGGTTGCACATAGAGAGGATTTAAGCACTGTAGTATCCCATAGGACATTTCTTATTTCTTTGTACTTCCATCCATTTTCTACTTAGAGAAAGAGAGCAGAGCAACCTCACCTTCCAGTTGGATTTTCTCCTGAAGGGGTTTCCCAAGATATATCTTGTGTGAACCATAGTTTGTGAGTTTTTATTTCCTGTTCTCTTTTTTTCTACATAATTATGTTGGAAAAAGTAACTAGCTTCAGTCTTCATTAATGTACTTGTGTCATCATGTAATGTACTTGTCAAAAGAATAAAGAGAAGAATATTTATTATTATTATTATTATGACTTATTAAAGCATGGGTTTCATGCTTGGATCACCATGTTTTAGGTCAAAGTTCCCATTTAGGAATTCTAGGATTTATTCTGAGTCAATAAAGTCATTTTACTTTGAAAGAGACCCTTCTTGGGCTTTTGAATTATGTAAAAAGGTTAAGTATTGAATCAAATATGATTTATGTATCCTCCACACAATGTCGATCTAGGAGAAGATCTAGTCAGCATAAGGACCCTAATAGATCTCACATGGATCCTATAAATACAATCATGTCGAATTAATTTTAAGCATCAATCTCACACACACGTTTGATTTCTCTTGTAGCTGGGAGAAAGTGTGAAGTTCTCTTGTAGTTTCGAAAAAGTGTGAAGTTTTCTTGTAGCTGGGAAGAAGTGTGAAATATATTTCTATGAAGCCGAAGTGAATTCAAGTTTGGGGAAGTATAAGGAGAAAGGAAATATATAAATTTTGGTGCCTCTCTCTCTCTGTTTCGTATCCTATATTGGGAGATAGAAATCTTCCAATTTTGTCTGTTGTTGGAAGCTGCTAGTTGCTAGAAGTTGCTTCATAGTCAAAGTTGCTGGAAAGGGGTCAATATTATGGGAGGTTGACCTGGTGTGGAGGGAAGCTCTTGTCTGGTCTAGGGTGAAGAGTATCAAAGAATATTATTGAAAGGAAGAATTTCTTGACTAGGATTTCCCCTCAAGGGGGGCTTTTCCATGGCATAGTGCCTACATCTGGTGTCTATTGTTTGATGCACTACTACTCTGGTAATTGCTTGATTAACTAAGGGAAAGAAGATATAAAGAATAGTACTAATAAGAAAAATGACAAGTAATTATCAAGAATATGAAAGTCTTTCTACCTTTCTGATTTTCTAACATGGTATCAAAGATTTGGTGAATAAGGAAGTAAAAGGCGGTCTCAAACACTTGATCAAGGAACCATTCAAAAGGACTATCTGAGGCAAGGATTCTATTATATTCAAGGAAGATGTCTAGCACAATCAAGGGAGAGAAAAAACTTGAAGGGGACTCTAACTACTAGTCCTGGAAGAAGAAGATTGACCTAATCCTTGAAAAGAACAAGATACTAGACTTGGTCAAAGGAAAAGTAAAGAATCCTATAGAGGATTCCAGTGATGTTGAAAAAGTGAAATACATGAAATTAGAATTGGTGTCCATGACTCTGATGATAGAAGGAATAAAGGAAAACATTGTCCCATTCATAGCTAACATCGATCGTGCTCAGGAAAAGTATGAAGCCTGTCAAAGTTATTTACTATTAAGAACATTGGTAAAGTAGCAAGTTTGAATAATGAGCTAAGGACTAAAAATCTGAATAAGAAAGACACTATGGCAACCTTCTTTGTGAAGATAGCTTGAATCAAGGATGATCTCTTGGTTATTGATGAAATTGGTCCAGAAAAAGAATTCATGATCACTGCCTTATTAGGATTACCGCCCACTTGGTGTTCATTTTTTGCAGGTCTTAACAGTTGGAAGGAAGCTCCCACTATTGAAGAACTATGGACTACATGCAGTTAAGAAGAATTGAGGATATATTTAGTTGCTAATTCTGAAGGTGTTTCAAATGCCTACATTACTCAAAATAAAGGAAAGAGATCAAAGGGAATAAAGAAGAAAGTTGGCATGTCCAAGATAGAGTGTTATCAATGCCATAAGAAGGGCCACTATAAGAATGAATGTCCTGACAATCCAAAGATAAGAAGAGAGACAGAGATCATGTTAAATTTGCTAAGGAAGGAGACCCAAAGAAATCAAAGCCCAAAGAATGACATTAGTAACTTACACTACTAAGTCCTTTTCTTGTAGCTTTATATATCTTGTTTTATATGTTTTAGAATTTATATGTTGTTAACATATTTTAGAAAATATATTTTTATTGTTTTTATAAGTTTGTAGGTGTCCCTCAAGCTTTGGAGGGAGCCCCCAACAACTCCCAAAGATAAGTATCTCATTTCCGTTCATTTTTTGGGTTCATGTATTCATTTAGTTTTGATTATATTAAATACTAATCACCATTCTCCCTCTATTGTCTTGATTAGGAAAAACATCTATAAGAAGTATGAAGGAGGATCTCCCAAGACAAGGTTAGTCAAGGAACAAAGGTATGCTTTAAATACATTGATTTATTTATATTGAAAGGATTATTCATTTGGCAATAGATTACTAACATTTTTATGTTTATCTATATTTAATCATAATGATTCCTGTTTTGGGTGTTTCATCTCTTGATAAATCTACCCACTCATATTCTTAACTAATTTTGTAGAACCCTAGATAGGTTATAGAAAACCCTAACAAAAGGGTATGCTATTTTGAATATTTGAAACCCTAAACTGATTAGGGATATTGTGAAATTCTATTTGAGGTTTTATTGATGATTTCATGTTTGGGATTTTGGTATGATCAAGAAAACCTAACTTGTTAGGGTTGAATGATAAGGTCTAAAATCTCGAACTTTGAAGATTTTGGTAATGTTGGGTTTTCTATGTTTCTACATTGAAACCCTAACTCATTAGGGTTTGGTGGAATGTGTGAGAAAGACCCTTTGAATGTCTTAGAAATGTTTTCCTTGGTATGGGTGTGTTTGTTTGATCAAACCCTAGTCTAATCAAGTTTGTATGTCTAACTCTCATTTGATATTTTTTGTGAAGTTGGGTTAGACTAACACATGATATGAAATGTATTTGCATGATGATGAAATTGTAGAAAATATTATAGATTCACAAACTCATGCAATGTGCTAATGCACAGGAAAAGAATCTACTTCTACTTTCATTCAACAGAAGCCAATAGATCGATGAAAAAAATAATTGACAAGAGGAATATAATTAAATACACATCACACAATAAATATCCAGGGAAAGCCACAACTCAAAACCCCACTATCTGTATTTCATATATCAAAAATCCAAGATGACAATAAAATTCTTGTTCTCACAAGAACAATCCCAGCACTCAGTAAAATCAATCTCCATCTCACAAGAAAACTCTTGGCCAACACTTAACCAATTCTATTGATCTCCAAGCCCCTATTTTCTTGCACAATTCCTATCACTGATTGGCCCATATTAATGGGAAAATAATGGATCCAAAACTGTGCAATCCCTTCAAGGTTAAGTTACTGATTTCATGCATGATCTATACAACTTAGTAAATCATACAACTGATAGTACATTGTCCCTACACTCTAGTCTCAACTGGGTCTTTCTCAGAATCAACATGCATGAGATTTTGATGAGGCAATATTTAGTTAACTAGAGAAGCACTAGTTAATGTATTAGTGCACCAACTGACTGTTAACTCACCATTAGTTCCTCAAATAGTTTGGAATTAATTTAGTTGAACTTAACTCAGTAAACTCAGTTATCTAATTACAACTCACAATTAACTCATCCTAGACCCCCATAATATAGGGAGAACATATACATACCTTCATAAAGACTTCCAACTTGAAATTCCTAAGATAATTAGGTTAATTAATATTAATTAACTATTTACAAGTTGCTATGAGAATAGAATTTGATTTTAGTTCTTAGTTTAATTCAAGGAAAAATTAAACTGGAATTTCTTATTGCCATTTCTCAACACTACCTCTCAACAAGAAAGGGATTATCAGCTCACCCGATCATGTCTCTGTGAAACTTGAATTTACATCTTGACAATGCCTTTGTCAAAATGTAAGCATCTTGCTCCTCCATGGCAATGTACTTTAACAACATAATTTGCCTCAATACACAATCTCTGAGATGATGATATCGGATATCAATATGCTTGGACCGATCATGAAAAACTAGATTTTCAGAGAGTTTGATACAACTCTGATTATCACAGTAAATCATAGTTGGATCCATTTGTTGACCAAACAAACCAACCAGGATCTTCCTCATCTAGATGGCCTCACATGATCCCTGACTTATAGCCATGTACTCTGCCTCTGCTGAACTGATTGCAAATGATCTTTGTTTCTTGCTATACCAAGAAACTTCCATTGATCAATACTGAAGATACCTACTGATGTACTCTTCGTGTCATATGGACTCCGTGCCCAATCTGCATTGGTGAAGCCTTGAATCTTTACTCCCTCTGGTCGTCTGTACCATAAACCATACTAAGAAGTGCCCCTGAGGTATCTCAACATATGCTTTACCACCTTCTGATATAGCTTGGTAGGCCTAGCCATCACTTGACTAAGTTGGTTAACTACATAGCACATATTCGATCGTGTGTTCACCAAGTACATGAGTGAACCCACACTATTTATGTAAAAAATAGCTTCCGCTACTTCCCCTGAAGTAGCATCCTCCTTCCTCTTGTTTCCTGTTAGAGGAGTCTCCATGGTTTGTTTCTCTCCATGCAGAATCTCCTGAGTATCTCGTTGGCATACCTGCCTTGAGACACAAACAACACACCATCTCCCTATCATACCTCCATGCCAAGAAAGTAATGCATGAGCCCCATGTCCTTCATCTCAAACTCTCTTGCAAGGTCCTCCTTACAATATTTGATAAGTTGATCATCACCTGTCAGTATGAGATCATCAGCATAAATTACAATGGTCAACAATTTACCTTACCCCACTATGTGGTATAGGTTCGCATCCACTTCACTCTAAGCCCAGCCTGGTGAAGTAGCTATCTATCTTGTTGTACCAAGCATGGGGTGCTCACTCAGCCCATACAACACTCTCTTGAGTTAGCACACATGCAACTCGCAGTCAAAGGTTTGAAAACCTTCAGGTTTCTCTATGTACACTGCTTCCTCAATCATGCCATTAAGGAAGGCTATCTTCACATCCATCCGATGTATCTTCCAACCCATCTTTGCTGATAGTGCCAATATAGACATGATTGACAAGTACCTTGCAATACAAGAAAAGGTCTCATCATAGTCAATCCCCTCTACCTGTGAAAAGCCATGGGGCACAAATCTATCCTTCTGCTTCTCCACACTACCATCTGTAGCTTGCTTTTACCTTGTAAATCCAACAACATCTCAGCACTGACTTGTCCTCTAGTCTTGGGACGACATCCCAAACACTGTTACAAACTATGAAGTCATCTCCTCCATCATGGCATTAACCCAATCTAGTTGTTGCACCACTTCCTTAAAGGAAGATGGATTTGTCACAACACATTCGCCCATAAGATCCATGTAACCAGTGTACCTCTCAGGTTACCTACTCTGTCTATGCTAAGAAGTGGGTTCTCCCACATTCTCCCATACATCATCCAACAATCTGTCAGTCTCTCTGGTGTGATTTCTTCCCTCTGTGGAAGACTCTACCTGAGCATATGTCTCCACTCCCAGATCCTCTACATGTGGCTTCTCCACATCAACCTAAGGCTCCTCAACCGTAGGATCTAAGATATCCTCATCTGCATGTAGATCAAGCTCCCTCTCAATGGAAACTCGCATGTCCTTCTCCTCATCAAATCTGACATCCCTGTGAACCACTGTCATCCTAGTGGTCGACAATTACACCTGATAGTTGTGAGGTGTATTAGTGTACCCTACAAATATCCCCAACTCTGTTGTTGACTCAAGCTTCTTCCGTGCATATTTGGTCACATGGAAATATAATGTTAACCCAAAAATCCTGCAGTGACCAACATCTAGCCTCTTACCATAATAAGCCTCCTCTGGTATCTTCATCTCAAGTGTCTGATGTGGGCTATGATTCTAAACATAAACTATTTTGTTTCATGCCTCAGCCCACAAGTGTAGTGGTAGGCCCTGATCATGCAACATTTCCCCCGCTACCCCTACTATGCTTCTTTTCTTCCTCTTGGCCACCCCATTCTGTCAAGGGTTATGGGGTGTCTTCAACTCCCGTTTAATCCCTTCCGCTGCATAGAAGTTCTTAAAATTGTTTGAGACATACTCACCACCATTATCACTTCGTAGAGCTTTAACCTTCTGGCCCGACTCTTTCTCTACCAATTCTTTAAACTCACAAAACTTTGTGAAATATTAATCTTTTTTCTGCATGAAAAATATCTAGCATTTACGATAATAGTCATCAACAAATATAACATAATGCTTGTGTTTGGTCCTCGATATTGTTGAGAATGGTCCACACACATCTGAAAGGACTCTCTCTAGAATAGACTCTGCTCCATTGTGTCTGTCTCCAAAGGAAGACTTGGATTAGTTTCCCAAAGTACACCCCTTGCATGTATCAACTTACTCAAGTGTACCTTTGGGAAGACCGGTAGAGATCTAATGAAATATATTCAAATCCCCATGATGCAGGTGGCCCAATCGCTTATGCCAAAACTTTCCAATGTCTCAGATTTGCACCCTCTCTTATTTTGAGCTCAAAGTAGCACACTCCTCTACCTACAACTTATAGAGATTATTCACCCAAATCCCTATCTTCTTTACCTTACTTGTGGTTATGTGTTGAAGGAATGCCTTTCCTTTCAAGAATATCACATCATAGCCTCTATCCTGAAGCATGGAAACAGATACCAAGTTCTTCTTCAGCCTGGGCACATATATAACATTCTTCAAGGTGAGTGAATCCCCATACTCCCTCTCAAAAGTAATTGTGCCCAATCCAATAACACTATACTTTCCATCATCACCCAACTCGATATGCATCTAGAGATTTTTCTCCTCCAGGTCACTGAATAACTCTTTGTCGCCAGTCATGTGGAATGAATCTCCAATATCTAAGTACCATACACTTCCCATCATTGATGACACCATGCATGAAATGAGGGAAAATTCCAATTCGAATTGAGAGGCCAAAGACTCACCCGTCAGTCCTCCTGAGGACTTCTTCTTGGACGTCTTAAGTGGACAATATGTAGCAAAATGGCCCTTCTCATGACAATGAAAGCACTTAAATTTTGTCATGCCTTTCTTCTTACCTCCATGATAAGAATACAATTTAGAATTGGAATCATTCCCTTTACCTTTCTTCGCCTTAATCGTTAAGGCACAATTGTCTTCATCATCAGTCTTTGATGAAGAGCCATCCCTGATGTTCCTCTTGATCTCCTCCTGCATCAAATCCGACCATAGTCATTCCCAATCTGGCAGCTTTTCCTGACCATTGACAAAGTCCTAATAACTATGCCAACACTTTGGGAGTCCTATAAGAGCAAGACTCACCATATCTTCTTCAGCAACCATGATTCCAACACTTCCAAGTTCATCACAACATTGAGTGAACTTGGTCAAGTATTTTGAAATCGTCTCGGCTTTCTCCATTTTGATTTTTCAAAGTTTGTCCTATAGTGCCAGTTTCCTATGGCCATTATTGTTCTAATACAAATCCATCTATTTTTTCCACATATCATACGAATTTTCCTTGACATGGAGAGTTGAGACAATGTAATCTCGAACTCCCTCAAGAATTATCAGCCTTTCCTTCGCCACACACTTCTTCCATTCGACCAAATTTTGTGCATCTAATGCTATTGGCTTAAGGACTTCTTGATAAATGAATTCCTTCAAGCCATTATCTTCTATAATAACGTTCGTTTTATCCATCCAAGCTATAAAATTTGACCTTCCTTCCAAGGCATACTCGAGCTGCAAATTGTAGAACGTCATCCGCCTATCCTGAAGTATGAAATGAAAATTTAAATTTCACTTGTAACCCTGAACTCAAAACTTTGAATCTCCTCTAGTATAATGTTCTCAGCTCTCATACCATGTAGAAAATCCTGTTGATTCACAAGCTCATGCAATGTACTAAAGCACATGAAGAGAATCTACTTCTACTTTCATTCAGCGGAAGCCAATAGATCAATGGAAACAATAATTGATAAGAGGAAGATAATCAAATACACATAACGTAATAAATATCCAAGGGAAGCCACAATTCAAAACCCCATTATCTGTATTTCATATATAAAAAAATCCAAGATGATAATATAATGCTTTTTCTCAAAAGAACAATCCCAACACTCAATCAAATCAATCTCTAGCTCACAATCAAACTCTTGGCCAACACTTAGCCAATTCTCCTGCTCCCAAGCCCCTATTTCCTTGCGCAATTCCTATGGATGATTATCCCATATTAATGTGAAATTATTTCATCCAAAACTAATCAATCCCTTCAAGCTTCTGTTCCTGATTGCATGTGTGATCTATAAAACACAGTAAATCCAACAACTAATAGTACATTGTCCCTACACTCTAGTCTCAACTGGGTATTTCTCATAATTTACATGCATGAGTGTTATAGCTCTGATACCACTTGTTATAGATCTGATCTAAAAATATAAGATAATGCAAATATACCTAAAAATAATAAGATAGAAATAGATAGAAATGCTTCACTTTATTAATCAAACCCTTAAGGTAGGGCAACGCCATACATTCACTCCTTAAGAAAGGAGAACAATCCACAAGCCATATGCTTGTTCATACAATAATCCTTGACATCTCTCAATGGGGAGTCTCTAGCCTCTATATAGGCCTCATACATACAATACCATGGGTTATTACCATAGTTCCCTCAATACCATCTATCTAATACCATGGGCTTATTACATTATTGCTAACTACTTGTGGTCCCTTACATGATACAGGTTAACCACCTTATTTATTACTATGGCCCATTTCATTATTATATTATTCCCTTGGGTACCTCCCTTTGTACCCCATATTATCCCCCCTAGTTATACTACATTCCACCCCCCTTAGCATGTTTCATCCCCGAAACATGGGAAGAACACAAATAATATGATCTACTCAAAAGAGTAGTCCACTGGTACCATGCACGTGCATCTGGCCATCCAAGAGAAAGGTGAACTCTCGATCTAGCTAGTGCCTCGCTCGTTTGAGATGGAATTTGACTCTGGTGGCTCTTCTGTGTTGTTGTGTAGTAGGTGGATCACCACTTCTCTTTATTTATCATGTGGGGTTTTTTGTCCTTGTGGCTAATTGGTTGCCATCTTGTTCGTTGTTTTCTTGTGGGGTGATGTGGGTGATGATATGTTGAAGTTTTAACCCATGGTGTCTTTTTCTTTAATTCACCCCTTACTGGAGCTTCACTGTTATCTAGTGCATGTTGTGGTGCCTGTTGTGGTGTCTTAACTTCTAATATTACTTCAACCACTAAGCCCGCATCTGATGTATCAGCACCTGTAACCTTTTCTGCTTCAGCCTCTGTTTGTGTTTGATTTTCGATCATCAAAGGATCATCATCTAAAGTGTAAGTTTCATTAGAGCTTTGTGTTATTGCCTCCTTAGTCTCTATTTGTGGCTTAATGGAAATATCCTGCAATGTAATTTTCTTCTTTTTATACCAGAGCTTCAGGAATTTCTTCTACACATTAATATTGATTGTACCCACATATTCCATCCAAGGATATCCCAAAACAACATCCATGTTATGCATATCTGAAGTATAAAAATCACCATGCAACACATACACATCCATAAAAAGCTTCAAATCCTTATAAATTTGAGCATCCTCATCATCAACTTGTGTGTTTTCAATGTGTTTGGCTGGAACTTGCAACTTTTTGGCCAAATTAACATTGATAAAATTATGCTTGCATCTAGGATTTATAAACACAATCATCTTCTCCTTCTAAATCAATCCATGAACCTGCAATAAGGAGACACCAGTAGAAAATAACCCCTTACATGTCTCATTCTCCTTTTTTCTAGCACAAGACCATTTGTCTAAAAGGACTCTTTCAAATTCTGCATCTAAAAGTTTGGTCAACTGCTTGTTGTCAAGTGAAAACCACCATTTGGCAGCCTCATCTTTGAAACCAAGCCACACTGAAACCATCCAAAGTGTCCCATATGTGAAATTTTCTCTCTATATGAATTCTTCAATAGTAGCGCTATCATCTTTCCCTGTAAAATTAAGAACAACCATGAAGAGTGTTTTGAAAAATTCACTTACTTGGCAAAAATTTGAAATGGCCACAATTTCATAAATATTGCTCAGAATCCCTATTATGACTTGTTTTCGGAAATGGAACAACCATTCTTCATCTTCTCATGTGGTAGAAATCCCGATCTAGGCACTGGAATTGCATATTCATGCTACAACTATCCTGTCATCACAAAAAATTGTTGAAAAATAGTTGATTTTAAATCAATGATATCTTCCTCATTCGGACTCTGATTCGACTGATTTGTTTTTTGAACTTGGTATTTTTTCACAAACAATCTAGATATGCAATTAGATTCTACAGATTTTGCTCCATAACGTACAGATCTGCACCGCAAACTCACCACCTCGAAAAAAATATCTGCAACCCAACTGATTTTTAAATCAGAAATATCTCCCTCATTCGGACTTCAATTTGGCCGTTTTTTTTTTTTTTGAAATCGGGTATTTTTTCACAAAAAATCCAGATCTGCAATTAGATTTTGCACCAAAATGTACAGATCTGATCTACAAACTCGCCGACCAAAAAAACTTCCTACAAAAATAAATAAATGATATATAATATATATATATATAATATATATATATAATTATATATTCTCCACTTTCCCAAGAAGAGCTCTGTTACCACTTGTTATAAGATCTATCCAAATATAAGATATGCAAATACCCATAATATAGAATAGAAATAGATAGTCCACATGGGGTAGGCTCATAGCGGCAAGGGCCGTGGAAATTGAAGTTTCACTGGAACCGGAATCTTTGGTTCATCTTGGGCTACCCTCCCCTTGAGGGTACTTTAATGGACATGTAAATGGAGAGTCCCGCCCCAGTTTTTGAGAAAAAAAAAATAAGATAGAAATAATAAAATGCTTCACTTTATTAATCACCCTTAAGGTAGGGCAACACCAATCATTACTCCTTAAGGAAGGCGACACTCCACAAGCCATATGCTTGTTCATACAATAATCTGAATCTCTCAATGGGGAGTCTCTAGCCTCTATATAGGCCTCATACATACAATACCATGGGTTATTACCATGGTTCCCTCAATACCATGGGCTTATTACATTATTGCTAACTACTTGTGGTCCCTTACATGATACGGGTTAAGCACCTTATTTATTACTATGGCCCATTCCATTATTACATTATTCCCTTGGGTACCTCCCTTTGTACCCCATATTATCCCCCCTAGGTATACTACAATGAGTTTCTGATGAGGGAATCTTCAGTTAATTGGAGTAGCACTAGTTAATGCATTAGTGCACCAACTGATTGTTAACTCACTATTAGTTCCTAAAATAGTTTGGAACTAGTTTAACTGAACTTAACTCAGTAAACTAAGTTATCTAATTACAACTCACAATTAACTTATCCTGGACCCCTATAATATAGGGAGAACATGTACATGACTTCAGAAAGACTTCCAATTTGAAATTCCTAACCTAATTAAGTTAATTAAACTTAATTAACTATTTATAAGTTGATATGAGAATTGAATTCGATTTTAATTCTCAGTTTAATTCAAGGAAAAATTAAACTAGAATTTGGTGTTGCCATTTCTCAACAAAAATATAGGCATGTATAGATATGTCCTTTTGGTTGAATCCCTAGCTCGGTCTAGATTAGATATATTAATGTTGTCATACATATGATATGCTTATGTATGATATGAATTCCTAGATATGTGTGTTGACCTGGTTATTGATGATTATACCTCTTAGGATTTAATGGAATTCCATATCTGAGATTCTAGGATGATGATATTTGGACATATAGGATTTTGCAGCTAAACCCTAGTAGTAGTTAAATTGTCTAGTATATGTGATATAACAATATGAGATCTATTAATATAATGATTGTTGAGATTGTGAAAATGGGGTTCTAGGGTTTTGGAGTTGAACCTTAGTCATAGTAAAAATATTTGATGTATGATTACAATATGTTATTTTGAGATTTGTGTAAGATTGTTGAAATCTAAGTTTTCGTTGGGATTGATGGGTTTACAAATAATCCTAGTGGAAGCTGGTCATGATAGTGACTAAGCTGTGATTGGTTTTGATTGATTCCTTTGTATGAAATATAGGATTTGTATGAAACCCTAGTGAGAATTCTAATGTATGAATTTTGAAAGGTTGTTGGTTGCTTTATATTTGCCTGAATCACTTATATGGTTTTCTATATGTTGAAGTAAGGTATGTCATATCTTTGGAAGAAATATTGAAACCCTAGATCGAATGAAAGTTGTTATAAAGTAGTCTAGGGTTTATGGCAAACTCCTTAGCAAGATGTTCAAGAGTATGCATCTCTTGTTTCTAATTAAATTTGGGTATCTGATATGGCTAACTTCATGCTTCTATATATTTGGTTGGACTTTCTATCTAAATTTGTGCAAGTACACAATATTCAATATGGTGAAGATGCTCATTGATAAGCATGATGAGGATGATAATAACTCTAATGAAATTGTTGGAAGTTGTGAAAGATTCTCCGACGATGAAAATAAGAATCTCATCTCCCAGAGGAAGCCTTCATAGAAGAGATCTACCTAAGGATTAAGAGGGAGTCTGGATGAAGAGGCGCTTCCTGGTTGAGAGGGAGTGCATAGCTTGGTTTTGATTGAAAATGAGTGTTGGACGATATGTTGCTACATGAAAAATAGGAAAGCATATAATTGAGGAATATTCTATCAGAGATTCAGTTGATAGTCCTACTAAGTTGAGGAGAAACATCTAGAACGACCCTACAGGTATGTGAAAGTATATTATTGATTGGGGTTGTGTTTGTATAGGTTAATCTTTTGAAGTGTTTGATAGCATTTGTTGGCTTATATGGTCCTAACCCAGGTTCGGAAGAATTATTTAGCCAAGAAAATTCCACATCTACCGGCCCTTTCAGCAACAGCCCGCGAAGAGCAAACTGAGGTCTCACCCGAGGTAGCAGGGGAGGGTGCTGGAACCAGGTTTCCGCACCCTTGGGATGTCTAGATGTGGTTTGGAGGTTTCACGCCCCATTCTACAACTTCGTGCTGCACTGTATTCGCACAGATCTTGAATATCTCTTACTATCTATTAGCATGCAGTCTACAGATCTAATCTAGTGGATGAAGTATTGCAACTCGGATCTACTTTAGAATGGTCTTTAAGCAAACATTTATTAGATATATTCAGTTCAGTTATTAAGATTAAACCTAGATTCACAAGTATTCAATAAGCAATCATATGCACACAGATCAAAACAGTGTTATTATTCATACAAAATGCCAGATTCGCGATAATTCAGATTTGACATAGAATTCTCAGATGGAACTTATCTGTATTTCCACTTATCACCAGTACATCCAAATCCACCCTACACACTCAGCTACAGGGGTTTGTGCACACAGCTGTAGAGCCTCTATCCACTACCCACACCCTCGACCTAGACTTACAGACACTTTTAGAATGCTTTTCTCAAAAACCCATTACATGACAGATCCAAAACCATACAACAAAACTTAGCTATTCTACCCATAGAGCCTCACTCTATTTATACCTTTCCATGGACCATGACCCATGGGTGAGCCAATTCAACTTACATTTCTTTACATTATTTTTGGGCGGACTACCCCTTTGACTTTGACTTATTACAAATCATGCTCCGCGCATCCTGCAGAGTCTTTACCCTGTTTTTACCCAAAATTGTGGGCTTCGTGTCCCATGGCCATTATGTAGGGCTTCTGCTACCCAACAGTTCCCCAACATAATCATCGTGACTCATCCCGAGTCACTCAGCTGGTTTGGCAAATTTTTCACGAAGATCAGTGAGCATCTTTTGTGCATCGCTTGTGCTAACAACAAACTCCTCTGTCATTCACTGCATCCATTCCACGTGTGTCACTGACACCTCAGTCCCTATCTTTGTTGTCTCCATAGTGGCATATTTAGCCTGCATGTGGGATACCTTGCATTCTATGGTGGTTGAAACTGCAAATGCCTCATCTAGCCATGGCTGGAGACGACCTTTAAGCACTGCTTCCTTTTGTCTGGGGGCATCAGCTTGGCTTTTTAGGTCCTCTGCCTCTCAAATCTTAGAAAAGCACTGCGTAATAGCAATGGTCTACGTGGTTCCTCTGAGCTGGTCATAATCTTTCTCGAGCTCCCGGGCCTCGGTTTCCAATCGGCGAAGTGTTAGATCCTCCTGAAGGGCAATGAGCGTAGCAATCAACTGAGTTAGCAGCTCAGTACATTCCACCATTGAATATGTGAGCATCGTGCACCCCATCATAATCATGTTCCTGCATTTCTTTAGGATCTCTGGTGGCGTCAGTGGTGGGACCTGTATTTTTAAGTCTGCAATCTGCAAGATGAGCTCTAGCTAGATCCGTGCGGCCTCCTCCTTTGCATTTCGGAGCCCAGTAGCCAATTTATGAATTTGTGTATCAATAGGCATGTCCTCTACAATTTCTAGCTTTCAGACTCTTGAGTAAGCTTCCGCTACTAACTTCTCTACCTAGTGCTTTTGTGTGACTGCTTCATCGCGTTGTTGGCGCAATTGTTCAATATTAATTTTTTGCTCCTAGAGTACTCGTTCGGTGTGGTTGGCCCTAACACGGAACTCGATTGTGGTGTTATCATGGAGCTGTTACATACTTTCATGTGGTATATTAGCCATGTTTAGCCCCATCCCTGTAAGTCATCCTAGCATAGCTTGGTCCTCTATATTTGTGGTGCTCAATGCTCCTGCTGGAATCGGGATGGAACGAGCCATTTGGGCTTTGAACAATGGTTCCGTAGTTATCATACTAGAAACCCCCGGCGTAGCGTTGGTGCCTATCGATGATATTCTTGTTCCGAGTTCTTGTAGCTGCGTACAGAGTTCCCCCAACACAATCTACTGCTCTGACATGCTCTCGTCGACTGCATCTCGATCAGCGTCCCAAATGGTGTTTTCAATGTTAGTTAGGTCCCCTTCAGTTAATGTGGTCACCCCGTTGTTTGTTTTAGATGCCTTTGCCTTCTTTCGTGGCTTCAGTCGCTTTGATGGCGCTGGCCGCTTCAAAGGTGAATCTGTGCCCATTGTTGGTAGTTTGTCTGCGGTCATCTTAGTGGGTGCTATTTGACTACTCTTGTCCGTTGTCGATGTAGCCCCTCCTAGTGGTGTCTTTTTTGCTACTGCCATCACTGCCTCTCAAGCTGCATGAACTTTCCAGTGAACTATTCAATATGCTCTTGCTGCACAACACTCTTAGCTTCCTCCTTTTTCTACCGGATAGCGGCCTCGTTGTGCTCTACCGCCTCCAGTCTACGCCATGCTGGTGGCCAAGTATCCAAAATCCCATCGACAACATCATAAATGGCAATAAATCGGAGTGAGGTCCATGCCTTGGTCGGGTCCTTACACGCCTTGATGTAGATACGATGCATGTATGCTTTAAATTTGGCAATATGTTTCATGCTTTCATAGAGCTTGTCGGATAGGTGGGGTAACTCATTAATCCACTGACGTACATTCGCGTCCATCAGTATCCAAAAGATTTTGATGTTGCGAATTTGTCCCGTGTCCCTTGTCGCCCAATGGGAAGCATATCGAGTGGCTTCCGGCCATTCTGAGTCCAAGATAGGACACTGGCTTTCTTCGGGTAGGTTAGTGGCAACTAGCATGATGGATAGGAGTAGCCATGCATAATGGACAGTCTTTCCCTCCTCCTACACTTCACGGCAATTGGTCAGAAATTCTTCACAAAGGAACTGTGACCAATTAAACCGTACATCGGCTGCGTATTCCTCAACGAGTACAATAACTACTGCTGGAACCTCAGTGCCACGACATTTCCTCATTACTTTCCCTGCCAGCAATTGAGTGGTGATGCAGACTGCGTTATCTCAGATACTATCAGTGATGTACACTTGCTACCCCTTCGCGAGTTGATACTTCTTTTTCAATCGCTCTATCATCGTGACATCATTACTTCTATCAGTAATTTCCCGAGGGTCTCTTTCGTTGCAGGGAAGGTGCGAAACCCGATGAACTAGTTCAGCTGTGATACGGACGGGTTTGCCGACCCATAATATTTCCTCATGAACTAAACAGAGCAATTTCTTTATGACCAACATGGTGATAGGAGGTTGGAGGAAGTGAGGAATAGACAAGAGATAGAGCAACCTAGCTTTGTCTACCTTCTGCAGCCATTCCTTTGGCTATAGCGTTGTCACCGTCCCTTCTACACTCTACTCCATCAGTGCGTCCATCGCCAGGTGGGGAAATTTTACTATATCTACGAGGTCCTAATCTTCGAATTTCATTGTCGCAACATGGCCAACCACCGAGTTTTCTACTGGTACTTCTTTAGGTAGAGATGTGGTAACGATTACAGTGTCGACTTCATCTAGGTTTGCAGGTACCTTTGCCTTCCCCTTGCTTGGAGGCACATACTTGGGTCATCGCATGGGCTATATGGGATCCTCCTCAGGGTTCACTTCTTCGACATATGTGGGAGACTCGTCTACTTCCTTGTCATTGTCAATTGTAACAGTTTTACCCTTTTCCTCCATTGTGAACTTGCCAAAGTGCAGGTGTCACAGTGACCTTCTTACTGATTCTGGAACCTGTGGATCCCTCCTGGTCCTCGACGTCCGAGGTGATTTAAGGGAGCTTGGCTGCTTGCGACGAAGCTTGCTGTGGACTATCGGTGGTAGGGTTTTGTGATTTGAGGATTGCTTCCCAGTAGTGCTTCAGCAATGCCTGAAGCCACAGACTTTCTTCAAATTGCTTTTCATTCATCTTGCGCTTGTTTCTAACCCAGGCAACCTTCTTTCAGGACGTGAAGATGTGGTGGTGTGACTCTTACTATGATTATATATGATTTCAAATTTAAAATTGGCTATTTTCCCTTGTGGCAGCTCATACCTTAATTTCCTGCCGCCCACTCCAATGTGCTTTAAATGGGCCATTATATCATGAACAGTACCTGCAACGGTCTCTTTTCATCTTTCCTAGATGGAATCCCCAAGGTCGCGAGTGCGGTTTTTGTATGTATGTTGTGGCCATATCGCATAGCTTTGCAGCAACCTGGTTTATAGTCTCACGTCCTCTTCCAACTGCGTGGGGTGCTGGGACTGGTCCTCCTACGAATAGTCAGGTGGTCGAACCCCTTGTGCGGGTCTTTCGCTTCCCGACTAGCCCAAGTTGCAAGCACCTTCTGCATTCCCTCGATTATGCTAATGGATTGTGGTGTGGGTGGTCTTGTCCTTTCTGGTGCAAGCACAACCATGCTAGCAGGGTCACTGCTTGTGGCGAGGTAGGAGGGCTAGTCATGTCCATTTCCTTCATTAGTCCCTTTGCATAATTTGTGTAGGTGGCTTCTAACTGCAACTTGTCAATTACTTTATCAAACTTCTCACTCTGTGTGCAGAGTCTGGCCCCTTTTTCTTCTAACTTACCTAGTTGCATCTTACCATGAAAAATGGTTGCCCATATCTACTGAATTCTTTCGCACATGTTGTCACCGATAGGGTAAACTGTCTCTATGCTAGTTTGTTTAGTTGTAAAGAGACTTCCCTGCCCGACCATGTAAGCCTTCGTTTCATGCAGATTCGGTTGAATTGATGGCCGCATGATGTGCACCAGTACCCGACGTCGTTGAAGAGCGACTGTTCTATACCAACTTGGCGGCCATGTATGTCCTCCAATGCGTACTTGGAACTACTTCCTACATTTCAGCTTCTACAACCCCCCTCTAGGTGTGCGTAACACGTCTTCCAACATATTATGCGACTC
This sequence comes from Pinus taeda, assembly GCA_000404065.3. NCBI lineage: Eukaryota > Viridiplantae > Streptophyta > Pinopsida > Pinales > Pinaceae > Pinus > Pinus taeda. The sequence goes on along the minus strand of APFE030045598.1, from coordinate 27,734 downwards.
CCATGCTGTATATAAAGTGCCTCGCTAGTCGAGCTACCCTTCATCTGTTGCACCGTTCTCTACTAGCTATTGCCTTTCCTTGATGGTTACGCGTCGCAATGACCGAATCATCATATTGCAATTAAGCGTCGTAACTTCCTGCAACCGGTTCTACCATCATTCAGTATCCTCATTGGAATCCACTGTACAGGTGTTATCGCATTCCCATAAGATTCTTCCACCGTCCGCGAAATTCACCTAATCTTGGTCTTACGTGGTTATCTAATAAATGAAATCCAATTCATCGTCATTGTGCTCGTCATGCATAGGTTTGGTGTAGCGTTCTCCTTTCGCTGGGTCTAACGGAACTACCACTCGCAATGACTTCTTTTCGAATGTCATTTTCCACCTTTCTAAGTTAATGATCCCTTTTATGTCCATTGCCTAATCAATTCCAAGCAATGCAAGGTAAGGGTTACTGTCATCAACAATCTCTATGACTTTGAAATCAGTTTGTGTACTTATAACGTCGATATCCATGGTCACTCCTTGCAGTCGACCCATTGGTAAGATCTTTTATCGGTTGGCCATTCATAGCTAAACTAGGGACCATTGTAGTGCAGGCTTGCCCATGCTCTCCCATGTTTGTTTAGGTATTAGGTTCACATCTGAGCCTAAGTCCATGATGACCTGATCCATTTCATATTCCCCGATTTGCATTGTCAGTCTCATTTCCTGTCCAGTGCGCAAAGCATGTCTTCCTATTTTTCGAACTACATGTGGCTTGCCCAATCCGGCACACCTAGTGATCAGCTCTTGTAGCCCTTGAACGACTTTACTATCGCACAGTAGTTTCATGTAGGTTTCACAAAAGGTAGTAATCATGGAGAGGTCCAATCCTGACCCCATTTGATCCCTCCTACTTGGAGTAAAAGCTTCTGCGAAGCTCCATTGAGCTTCCCTCGGCATCTTCTTCCCTTGTTTTGGCTCAGAGTCATGTTCCTTTGTAGGTGTGTCACACCACTTTCCACCTTCTGCACGCTCTTCTTACAGATTACTTCCTATAGTTGTGCCACTCCTTAGTACCATATTTATACTGGGATCCTCTTAGCGAGGTTCTGCTCGTATCGTCTGGATATTCTGGGTTGGTGGAGATTGTAGCACTCCCTTTTTGTGCATTTGGGAAATTAAGGTTGGACAGTCTATCATTTCATGATCAAACTGCTTGCAATAGAGACACGAAGTCCTGGTTAGGTTAGTGCAATCGCGAGCATAGTGTCTTCGCCCTCCACAATTATAACAGATCAACTATCCGCGGTCCAGCCCGAGCCCCATTCCTCTTCCTCGCCAGCATCCTTGAAATCCTCCTTGCATTTTAGTCTGCCTTCGGTAAGTCGGGGTTCTTTCCATCATTAAGTCATAACTTCAACACGTTCACTCATCGTGTCCCACCGATTGACAAAGGTTGCAATACAACTGCTGCGAGGTTTGGGTATAATTTTGCAATAGGTGGCAGTTATCTATTTCATGTTTCCCACCCACTTGACAAATCATGCACTAGAGAACAGGTGTGGCACTTGGTCCTGCTTGTACCTCCACTTTTAATGGCATTGGGCCTCCCCCTGCCAGATAGTTCGTGAAGACAGGGTAATGGTCCTTATCGTGTGCTTGGCTCTTGGATTTAAAATAGCCTACCTCCGCCCATACCTCTAGTCGGGACACTCTTTCTTGCTTCAAGCTTTTCATTTCTAAACTCAAGTTTTGAAATTGCACGTGGATTTGTTGAACTCCCAACCCTGGATCTGATATTGGGGTCTCGTGTAACCTCATTGCTGTCTCCAGTGCCTCATCTTGGGTTGAGATCTTTTTTTGTTACAGAGCCATCCTTAGATGTGGTGTGAATGATGCCACAAACCACGTGCAATGTTGTGCATCTATCAAGGTCATGTTGGCTAAGCGAATAGTGCTCTTTAACGTTTGGTCCAGTTCTCACAGAGTTTCACTAGGAAACATTGCGATCTCCTTGAACCCAATAATCAACTGGGTTTCTGATTTTGGTCGGCCAAACTCTTTATTTAGCACATCCTGGATTGCCACTATTCCCTCATTCGAATGGTCAGTCGAGTATTTATGTACCACGTGCTCCTATAGTGCACTAACTAAGGTGGCCTTCTTGTTGTTCTCATCTATAGTGCCTTGGGCGTCCCATACAAATCGTATCACAAACCAGAATCGTCCTGGTTCTTCATTCCCCACACCCTTAAATACTGGCAATTTGATTGCACTCACCATCCCGACTTTTGGTGGAGGTGGTGGGGGAGGAGTTGGTGTGGGCGGATTTGATGTAGGTGATGTGGGTGGTAGGGTGGACAAAGGTGGTATCAGTGGGAAGCGCTCCCTGATCAATCGGACCGCACTTCCTGGTGAGAACCTCGTGAGCTCCTCCTTGCTTTCCTAAGAAATGGAAGCTAAAGGACTGTTCTCTCCCGTTCTGCAGTACCTCTTCCACTCCGCATTACTCTAGACATCAATAAACGTGCATAATCTATTTTTCACACAACAACATCTTAATCCAAGAATTCAATGATATGATATACCTACCCCGAGGTCCTTGAAGAAACTGCCTTTCTACTTCGCTATAGCTCGTAGTTGCATCTATCACGAACTCAATGATAAATCCTCCTATTACCCAATCCAGCCAATGATCTACTGTGCACGCAATTTTATCTTCTATGGCTTCTAGCCTGCGCACGAGTTCCAGGGTCCACACAATAGGCTGGTCCAATCTGCACCTTCCCGCGCTATCAGCTAGCCTTGCAATCCACTCGTATAGCTCTACCAGGAATGAGGCAAAGAAGATTTTGTGAATGTATGTGAGTATATAGTGGTCCAACCAATCTTCCTCTGACATTCATGGGTTTCTATTTTCCTAAACTAAGAACTTGTGGAGTTTCAGATCCCAACACTCTTCAATCTCTTTCTTTGTAGGGTTCCAATGTTCCCACATCAGACACCCCTTAGGTAGATCCTGGTCCCGACAATGGAACCATTTGTTGGCTTATGTGGGCTTGACCCAGGATCTAAAGAATTATTTAGCCAAGCAAATCCCACAGCTACTGGCCCTTTCGGCAACAGCCCATGAAGCGCAGACTGAGGTCTCACCCAAGGTAGCAAGGGAGGGTGTTGGAACTAGGTTTCCACACCGTTGGGATGTCTAGATGTGGTTTTGAGGTTTCATGCCCCGTTCTGCAACTTTGCACTGCGTTGTATTTGCACAGATCCCAAATATCTCTTACTGTCTATTAGCGCATAGTCTACAGATCAAATCTATTGGATGAAGTATTACAACTTGGATCTACTTTAGAATGGTCTTTAAGTAAACATTTATCAAATTTATTTAGTTCACTTATTAAGATTAAACCCAAATTCACAAGTATTCAATAAGTAATCATATGCGCATAGATCAAAACAGTCTTATTATTCATACAAAATCCTAGATTCGCAATAATTCAGATTTGACACAGAATTATCAAAAGGAACTTATCTGTATTTCCACTTATCACTAGTACATCTAGATCCGCCCTATGCACTTAGCTGCAGGGGTCCATGCACACAACTGCGGACTCTTTCAGGCCTCTGCGCACACAGCTGCAGAGCCTCTATCCACTACCCAAACCCTTGACTAGAACTTACAGACGCTTTCAGAATGCTTTTCTCAAAAACCCATTACATGATAGATCCAAAACCATACAACAAAACTTAGCTATTCTACCCATAGAGCCTCGCTTTATTTATACCTTTCCATAGACCGCGACCCATAGGTGGGCCAACTCAACTTACATTTCTTTACATTATTTTTGGCCAGAATACACCTTTGACTTTGAATTATTATAAATCGTGCTCCATGCATCCCACAGAGTCTTTACCCTGGTTTTACCAAAAATTGAGGGCTTCGCGCCCCATGACCATTGCGTGGGGCTTTCGCTACCCAACATCATTCTAGTCACCAATCAATTTGAATGGGAGATATTTGTGGTCCTTGATCTGCTGGATCAAGGGGTGTTGAGGCTTTGTAAGTGAATAATTCTTGGCTGGACATATGGCCAACACTTTGTGTTGATGTCTAGGTCCCAAAGTTAGAAAGGTGGCTTTGGTCATTGAGCTCTGATATGCACCTGGATTTCTACGTTGATGGTTAGCAAGTAATCCTCATGATACCTAGGGGGGTTGAAATCTTGAGGCCATCTTATTCCCACATGGATATATTTCCCTGGTCAGGAATCTATTATGTGGCACTGTGGTGCCTAAATGAGTGAGACCACAAGGATAGATTTCCCTGATCACGAATCTAGTCTGTGGCATTGTGATGCCTAAATTATTGAAAGACCACTTGGATAGATTTCCTTGGTCAACAATCTAGTCCATGGAATTGTAGTGCCTAATGTTCTTCATGGTTCATATAGTTTGAGATCTTTCGTTATATTCGTACATTATGAATACCTCCCTAGTTAAGAGGGAGTGTTGGAAAATGTAACTATGTTCGGTCTTCATTAATGTACTTGAGTCATCATGTAATGTACTTGCCAAAATAATAAAGAAAAGAATTATTATTATTATTATTATTATTATGATTGTGACTTATTAAAGCATAAGTTTCATGTTTGGGTCACCATGTTTTAGATGAAATTCCCCACTGAGGACTTCTAGGATTTATTCTGAGTCAATAGGGTCATTGTGCTTTTAAAGAGACCCTTCTTGGGCTTTTGAATCATGTAAAAAGGTTAAGTATTGAATCAAATATGATTTATGTATTCTCCACACCATGTCGGCCTAGAAGAAGATCAAGTCGACCTAAGGACCCTATTCGACCTCACATGGAGCCTAAAAATACAAGCACATCAAATTCATTTGGAGCATCAATCTCACACACAATTTTGATATCTCTTGTAGCCGGGAAAAAGTGTGAAGTTCTCTTGTAGTTGGGAAGAAGTGAAAAATATTTTGTTGGGAATTCGAAGTGAATGCAAGTTTGGGGAAGTCTAAGGAGAAAGGAAAAATCAAAATTTTGGTGCCTCTCTCTCTCTGTTTAGTGTCCTCGATTGGAAGATCGATGCCTTCCAAGTTTTTTTATCGCTGAAAGCTAGTGGTTGCCAAAAGTTGCTGTTGAGATTTGCAACAAGAAATGCTAAAAATAGCACAGCTATAAATAGCCAGGCTATAAATAGCAGTTCATCCATTGGAGATCTTAGCTACAATCGGTGAAAAGTGAAAGTGCTAAAAATAGCTTTCCTAAAAATAGCATTTCGGGATCCATTCTTATTTTAGTTAGTCCCTGGACTAAACATAGGAAGTAAAATTCGAATTTGATATTAACAACAATTTGTAAATTGATTAATTAATTCATCTTGACTTAATTAGTTAAGGAATTATGAACTTGAAGTCTATGTGAGGACATGCAACAATTTCTCCTTTGATTGAGGGATTTATCCATCAGTTAAAGAGATAAGAGTGAGTTGTAATATTGAGTTGTAATTAGTTGGCTCAGTTAACTAAGTTAAGTGCAGTTAGATTAATTTAATAGTTTGTTAAATTAATGAGAGTTCAGTTAGTTAATGCTTGTATGCATGTAAATATTGTATTTCAGATAACTGAAGATTCACTCATGGATAACTCACACATGTCAGTACAGTCAGAGACCCAATTGAGATTAGATGGAGGGACAATGTACTATCAGTTGCTAAGATATTCCTTGGTGAATATTCCTTGCATGCAGAAGGAATATTATTCCTTGAGGATTGCGTGGTTGGACCTTAGGTTACAGTGAGTGTGATGAGGCCAATTCACACATGTGATATCATTGGACCCAATCAAAAATGTGCAAGGAAATAGGAGGCTTGGAGGGCTTGAGGAAGATATATTCTATGTCTATTCAGTCTGTGAGAAAGTACTGTTTGATTGCAAAGAGAGTAGTATAGCTTGAGAGCTGATTCTTTTTGTAACTTGAACAAGGTTTCCACTTGTATGATAATACAGGGTTGGGGTTTTAGGCTGATGCTTTCCCCAATGATATATCTTTTGTGTTATGGTTGATTACTTCTCATTCTCAGTTATATCTGTTCATGCTTGATGTTGCTCATGTTCGATTAAGCTTTTGCTAAATTGTTTGTAGAAGTAGATCAAGTGTTTTGCTTTAGTACATTGCATTACCAGGTGATCTACAATGGGAATTTCTACATGGTATGAGAGCAAAGGTGATCAAGGAAGAACAGTATACAAGCAGGAGAAGTTCGAAGTTTGGTTTCTAAATATTGAATTGATTTCTTATCACATCTATTTCACTGATGGTGTTCAGTGGTTTTAGAATCAAATATGCCCTTGATGGTAGTTCGAATTATATAGCCTAGAAGGATCGCATGAAGGTAGTATTAGAAGATAACGGTCTAAAGGACTTCATTGATCAAGAAGTCCAGAAGGCGATTGATGCTACTCAATTGGCAGAATGGAAAAAGTGTGTGGCTAGATCTAGGAGAATCATCCTGGAGGGAGTTCGAGATCACATTGCCTCCAGCCTCCATGGGAAGAAGACTCTGTTTTCGATGTGGAAAACGTTGAAAGATATTTATCAGAATAGCAGCGATCAGAGGAGGCTAGCACCGAAAGATAAAATTCGAAAGATCAAGTGCAAAAAGGGCGACACAATCTCTATGTTCCTGAACAAGCTCACCACCTGTAGGGATGAGCTTGGAAGCATAGGGATCGTGACAGCTGATGATGACATGGTGAGTATTGCACTCCTCAGTCTTCCTAAGAGCTGGCATAGCTACCAGGACTCGGTTAATGGAAGAGAGAAACTACCAGATTGGGAACAACTTTGGTCGGATCTGATGCAAGAGGAGATAAGGCGAAGCAATAGGGATGGATCTTCATCAAAACAAGATGATGAAGAAAATCTAGCTTTAGTGAGTAAAGCTAAGAAAGGGAAAGGGAAGGCATCGCAAACCAAATCTTCTCATGGTGGGAATAAGGTTGACAAGTCGAAAGTGCGATGCTTTCACTGTCATGAAGTGGGCCATTATGCAATGAATTGTCCACTAAAGAAATCCAAGAAGGGTTCCTCCAAGGGATCTGATGGTGATGCATTAGCCTCATAGTTTGAGCTGGATTTCTTGCTTATCACATGCATGGTTTCATCCATGGTGGGATGTGTTTGGTACCTAGATAGTGGAGCTTCTTTCCACATGTCGAGTGACAAGAATATTTTCAGTACATTGGAGGAGAAGGATCTCCAGATGCGGATCGAGATGGGCGATGATGGAAATTACAGTGTCTCAGGTGAAGGTACAGTTGTGTTTTAGAGGGAGCATGGTGCTCCTCTCACCCTATCTATTGTTAAGTATGTACCAGGTTTGAAAAAGAATCTTGTGTCTATTGCTATGCTAGAAGATAAAGGCTATGATGTAGTCTTGAGTAAAGGAAACGTTTTCCTGAGGCATATCAGCACCGGATAGACCAAGCAAATAGGGATTCGAGTAAAGAATATCTACAAGCTGGAGGTAGATGACTATGTTGCACTGAGTTCCAAAGCAGAGGTGGTGCAAAGCCAAGATGTTGGCGAGCTATGGCATAGGAGACTAGGCCACTTGCATCACGGGGCCTTGAATATCATGCAACAAATTTCTACTGGCTTACCCAAGGGAAAACTAGAACAAGCAGACACATGCAAAGGGTGCACCCTGGGTAAGTATGAAAAAGCTTCCTTTCAGGATCGGGATAGTAGAGTTGGAGCAATCCTAGAGCGAGTTCACTCAGATGTATGTGGACCATTCTCTACAGCCTCCACCACTAAGCAAAGGTACTATGTTATTTTTATTGATGATTTTTCTTGTAGATGTTGGATCTACTTTATGCAAAAGAAGGATCAAACCTTCTTGAGGTTTTGTGAGTTTAAAGCCTTGGAAAAGAAAGAATCTGGAAAGAAAGTAAAAGCCTTCCATAGCGAAATGGTGGGGAGTATGTTTCCCAACAGTTTAAAGACTTATGTGTTGTAGAAGGAATTAAACAAAAACTAACGAAACTTCATAACCCACAATAGAATGGGGTGGCCGAAAGGAAGAACAAATCTATTGTGGGAGCAGCTTGAGCGATGTTGCGTGACCAAAGCCTACCAGTTCATCTATGGGTCGAGGCATGCAATGCAGCAATGTACCTTCAGAACAGAAGTCCTCATCGTATTTTGGGGATGAAGACACCTGAGGATTTTTCAGGGAAGCGACCAGATGTGAGTCACTTCTGCATCTTTGGGTCACCAGTTTTCTGTCATGTGACCAAAGATGCTCATAAGAAGCTAAACCCAACAGCTGAGTTGGGGATACTTGTGGGATACACAGATACACTCCACAACTATCGTGTGTTTATGTCTGCCAGTCAGAGGACTATAGTGCGCAGGGATCTGAAGTTCAATGAGTAGAGAGCCATGTGAGTGTCACTTGAGAGGGAGCTCAAGTTGCATGGTGATGAGGAACTTTTAGTTCCAAAGGAGGAGGAGCTTCCTGATGATGTGGATCAACCACATCTAGAGGATCCGGTAGTGGAGACCACCACTCCTAGAGAGTCTTCTAGAGATGGGCAGAAACGCCCGCGGGAAGCTAATAGTTTGATGCTAGATGTGAGAGAGAATGTGGGGCAACCATCCTCTCGGCGTAGACAAAGGAGATCTCCTGAGAGATACACTGGCTACATGGCCCTGGTTGGGGAGTGTGTAGCGACCGAACCTTCTTCTTTTCAGGAGGCAGTGCAGTAACCAGTCTGGGTTGATGTAATGGTAGAAGAGTACGATTCTATCATATGAAACAATGTGTGGGATGTTGTCCCTAGACCTGGGGACAAGTTAGTGGTTAGTTCCCGATGGCTTTTCAAGGTAAAGCAGGCAACTGAAGGCAGTGTTGAGAAACACAAGGCAAGGTTTGTTGCCTGAGGTTTCTCACAGGTTGAGGGGATTGACTATAATGAGACCTTTGCTCCCGTAGCAAGGTACTCATCTATCAGATCAATGCTAGCTCTATCAACTCAAATGGGTTGGAAGATCCATTAGATGGATGTGAAGATGGTGTTCCTCAATGGGAAGATTGAGGAAGAGGTAAACATTGAGTAGCCTGAAGGGTTTGAGACCTCTGATCACAAGTCGCATGTTTGCCAACTCAAGCGAGCACTATATGGGTTGAAGCAAGCACCCCATGCTTGGTATACTAGGATCGACAGCTACTTCCCTGGGTTGGGCTTCACCAAGAGTGAAGCAGATGTGAACCTTTACCACATCATGGTAGAAGGTAAGCCATTGATTATTGTACTTTATGTCAATGATATGATTTTAACAGGTGATGATCAACTGATCAAATCTTGCAAGGAGGACCTTGTAAGAGAGTTTGAGATGAAGGACATGGGCTTCATGCACTACTTTCTAGGCATGGAAGTGTGGTAAAAAGATGGGGAAGTATTTGTGTCTCAAGGCAAGTATGCCAATGAAATACTCAGGTGCCATTACATGGAGAAGTGCAAACCCATGCAGACTCCTCTAGATGGGAACTGGAGGAAGGAAGATGCTACTTCAAGTGAGGTAGTAGTTGCTACTGTTTATCGGCAGCTGGTGGGTTCACTTATGTATTTGGTGAACACATGACCCGACTTATGCTTTGCAGTGAACCAGCTGAGTCAAGCTATGGTTCAACATACCAAGCTGTTTTGGAAGGCAACGAAGCATGTGTTGAGATATATCATAGGCACTACATAGTATGGATTATGGTACAGACGGACAGAGGGAGTGAAGCTGCAAGGCTTCATAGATGCTGATTGGGTTGGTAGTCCATCAGAATGGAAGAGCACTTCTAGAGGAATCTTCAACCTTGGTTCAGTTGTAGTTTCTTGGTATAGCAGGAAACAGAGATTGGTTGCACTTAGCTTAGCAAAGGCTAAATACATGGCTGCTAGTTAGGAAGCATGCGAGGCCATTTGGATGCGGAAGATTCTAGTGGGATATTTTGGTCAGATGATGGATCCTACAATGATATACTGTGATAATCAGAGTTGCATAAAACTATCTGAGAATCCAGTGTTTCATGATAGGTCCAAGCATATAGATATCTGTTACCGTCATCTATGGGATTGTGTGGTCAAGAGGATCATGATGTTGCAGTATGTTTCGACCGAGGAGTAGGATGCAGATATTTTGACTAAGGCATTGTCAAAATGCAAGTTCAAGTTGCACAGAGACAGGATCGGGGTTACTGATAATCCCTTTCATGTTGAGAGGGAGTGTTGAGATTTGCAACAAGAAATGCTAAAAATAGAACTGTTATAATTAGTTGGGCTATAAAGAGAAGTTCAACCATAAGAGATCTTAGCTAAAATGCGTGAAAAGTGAAAGGGCTAAAAATAGCTTTCTTAAAAATAACATTTCAGGGTCCCGTCTTATTTTAGTTAGTCCCACGACTAAACATAGGAAGTAAAATTCGAATTTGATATTAACACTAGTTTGTAATTGATTAATTAATTCATATTGAGTTAATTAGTTAAGGAATTATGAACTTGAAGTCTATGTGAGGACATGCAACAGTTTCTCCTTTGATTGAGGGATTTATCCATCAGTTAAAGAGATAAGAGTGAGTAATAATATTGAGTTGTAATTAGTTGGCTCAGTTAACTGAGTCAAGTCCAGTTAGATTAATTTAATAGTTTGTTAAATTAATGAGAGTTCAGTTAGTTAATGCTTGCATGCATGTAACTACTGTATTTCAGATAACTGAATATTCACTCATGGATAACTCATGCATGTCAGTTCAGTCAGAGACCCAATTGAGATCAGATGGAGGGATAGTGGACTATTAGTTGCTAGGATATTCCTTGGTGAATATTCCTTGCATGCAAAAGGAATATTATTCCTTGAGGATTGCACAGTTGGACCTAAGGTTATAGTGAGTGTGATGAGGCCAATTCACACATGTGATATCATTGGACCCCAATCAAAACTGCGCAAGGAAATAGGAGGCTTGGAGGGCTTGAGGAAGATATATTCTATGTCTATTCATTCTGTGAGCAAGTATTGTTTGACTGTAGAGAGATTAGGATAGCTTGAGAGCTGATTCTTTTTGTAACTTGAACAAGATTTCCACTTGTATGATAATACAGAGGTGGGGTTTTAGGCTGATGCTTTCCCCAATGATATATCTTCTGTGTTATGGTTGATTACTTCTCATTCTCAGTTATATCTGTTCATGCTTGATGTTGCTCATGTTCGATTAAGCTTCCACTAAATTGTTTGTAGAAGTAGATCAAGTGTTTTGCTTTAGTACATTGCATTACCAGGCAATCTATAGTGGGAATTTCTACAGTTGCTTCCTAGTCAAAGATGCTGGAAAGGGGTCGGAATTTTGGGAGGATGAATTTGTGTGGAGGGAAGGTCTTTTCTTGGTCTAGGGTGAAGAGTCTCAAAGAATACTATTGAAAGGAATAATTCCTTGACTGGATTTTCCCCTCGAGGGAGCTTTTTCCTTGCCATAGTGCTACATCTGGTGTCTATCATTGTATGCGCTGTTGATTTGGTAATTGCTTGATGAACTAAAGAAAAGAAGATATAAAGAATGGCAATAATAAGAAACATCACAAGTAATTATCAAGAATAAGAAATTATTTTTCCCTTTCTGATTTTCTAACAAATTAGAATTTGCATGCGTATTAAATAAATAGTAGTTTACACATTTATAAATCTAAAGAGAAACAAACCCTCGTAGTGTATATTTTGGATTTTTAAGAGTAATTTATCTGATTTGTTGTAACGAATTATCGAGTAGAATATCCATATTATTTTATGGAATATTGGTATAAAAGTAGGTTTCTTTGGGTATACTATAGATATTTGTGTCAGATCTAGATCGAAGAAGAAAAAAATCATAAAACTGTAGACATGGCCGACGAATCTATGAATAACCTTCATGATCCTGCAGAGGAGAGGTTTCCATAAATGGAAGCATAAGTTGCAGTTATAAGCAATAATGTGAATCTCCTCATGGCAGACCTGATCAATAAGCTTAATATATTTAGAGGATGGGTTTTCTAATGTAGAGGTTTGATTAAAGAGAAGATTATGATATCTAGAAGAAATAGAGAATGAGTCGAACAAAGGACCTGAAAAAAATCCACCTAATTTGAGTGTCATGGACCATTCATAGTCCCTATTCAAAATGGAAGCGAAGGTATATATCAATTCATACCAAGGTGATATTGATGCTCTGAATCTAAATCAATAGTTGCAAAAATTAGAATTTTCTTGTAGTGTTCATCATAAAGAGGAAGAAAATAAGATTTCATTTGTGTAACTAAAATCAGAGGGCCATTCCATGACCTGGTGGGAAATCCACACAAAGTCCTTTGAGTTGGAGGAAAATCCTCCAATGACTGAGTGGGATGAATTTAAAACCCTCATAAAGTCACATACCCGATCGGGTATGTAGAGGACCAGTAGATCTAGTGGTACTACATCAGGAAAAAGTAGGGACAAAGTGTACAAGAGTACACTAGAGAATTAAAAAATATGGCCATAATGTTGGGTATCTCCCCAAAGAATCCATATGTACTCAAGTATATGGCAGTTTTACACAACTAGCCATAGAAGAAACTAATGTTGTGTAATCCCAGATTGGTGGATGAGGCCTATGTACAAAAAAAATAACTCGAGAACATATGAAAAATGAGAAGGAAATCAAGTGGATCAAAGAGGAAGGAACACCATCATCCTTCTAAGGAGGGGAAGAGGAAGTGGAAAGGGGGGAAAGTTAAAAATATTGAAACCACAACACACCAATGAAAGGATCCAAGCAACCATTGCACTCATTATAATATTGACGGTCATACAATGGATAATCATTGGAATTCACATCTAGATTTTAACCCAAAGAGCAAAAAGAATGATAAGAAGAAGAAGAATCTTATGGCCACTAATTCGAGCAAACAAGTTGAAAGAATCTCAAATGTAGATGAAAATATTGTTTGTGCGTTATTGTATAAGGAGGTGAATCTAAGTATCCTTTAGCAAGAGGAAGAGAAAGGAACGACAAAACTCTTCCACATAAAGATATAAGTCAATAAGACAAAGATTGATGCTCTATTTCACTGAAGATCACAGACAAGGCTCATTGCAACAAATCTAGTCTACAATTTGGGTTGGGAAGTTCATGATAATCCAAGAACATATCCATTTGGATGGGTAAATAAGGATGTAACGTTAAAGGTAAAAAAATAGTGCAAAATTAGATTTTTTATTAGCATTGGTTTTATTGAAAAAGTAAAACTAGATGTATTTCCCTTGATGTATGTGGAGTGGTCTTTGGAAATCCCTATATGTAGATGAAAGATGCAAAGGTACAACCATTATTATCTCATTAAGAATGGAATATCATTCACCATCAATGCACATACAGGGAAGTCAAAAATTTCACTGGTAAGAGCCAAGCAGGCCAAAAAATTGATCATCTCTGGCAAGAAATTTGTTTTACTATTTTTAAGAGAAAATCAATGTACAAAAGAGTCAGTAAGAGCAAAGGATTACTTGGATGTTTGTACTAAGATATATAAACAACAATTAAAAGAGTTTTTATAGACATACAGGGATGTGCTCCGTCAAACTAAAGGTTTACCACCCAAGAGGGAAGTGGAACAAGAGATCCAACTATTACCAGAAACCCCATTGCCAAACATTGGGTTATATATATAGGAAATCTATTATAGAATGCCATGATCATACAAGAACATATCCATTGGGATGTGTAAAGAATGATCTAGAGTCAAAGGTTAAAATGCAGTGCAAAATTAGATTTGCTATCAGTGTTGATTTTATTGGTGAAGTAGAAATAGATGTCATTCCCTTGATGTATGTGGAGTGGTCTTTGGAAGTCCATATATGTAGACGAGAGATTAAATATTCATGAAATAGTTCAACCATAATCAACTTGTTCAGGATGGAAAATCATTCACTATCAATTTATGTAGAGGAAAGTCAAGATTTCCACTTGTAAGTTCTAACCAAGCCAAAAAATTGATCAACTCTAGCAAGAAGTTTGTTTTAGTATTTCTAAGAGATAATAAATCTAGTAACCAAGGAGTCAGTAAGAGCAGAGGAACCCTTGGATGGGTGTACTAATATATAGAAAACAAAAATTGAAAGGGTTGCAGCAGGCATACAAAGATGTGTTTCATGAGACTAAAGGGTTACCACCTAAGAGGGATGTGGAACAAGAGATCTAGTGATTACTAGACTCCCATTTCCAAACATTGGGCTATATATTAAATATATTAGAGAAGTTCATGATCATACAAGAACATATCCATTGGGATTGGTGAATAAGGATTTAGAATAAAAGGAAAAAAGTAGTGCAAAATTAGACTTTCTATCAGTGTTGATTTTATTAAAGAAGTAGAACTAAATGTAGTTCCCTTGATGTATGTGGAGTGGTATTTTCAAGTACCTACATGTATATGTGAGATGAAATATTCATGTAGAGGGTAAACCATTATCAAATCGTTAAGGATGGAAAATAATTCACCATCAATACACATAAAGGAAAGTAAAAAAATTCCACTGGTAAGTTCCAACTAGGCCAAAAAAATGATCAACTCTAGCAAGAAGTTTTTTTTACTATTTTAAAGAGAATGATCCAATAGAAGCATTAGTAAGAGAAAAGGCATCATTGGATAGGTGTACTAAGATACAAAGACACCAATTAGAAGTGTTGTGACATGCATTCAGGAATGTGTTCTATGAGACTAAAGGGTTACCACCCAAGAGAGAAGTGGAATACGAGATCTAGTTATTTCTAGACTCCACATTACAAAACATTGCATTATATAGGAAATGTATTATAGAAGCAAGTGAGGAGAAGAAATAGTTGCATCAACTACTAGAACAAGGTATCATTCGACTGAGTACATCACCATGCAATTCACTCATCATCATTGTACCAAAGAAGGATGGGAGTTGGTGAATGTGTATAGATTACAAGGCATTGAACAAGATTATGCTCAAGAAAATGTACCCCTACATAGAATAGATAATCTATTGGAATCAAATGAAGCAAGTGAAATACTTCACCAAGGTGGACTTAACGTTTGGATATCACTAGGTTTGAGTCAGAGAAGAGACCTGGAAGACTACCTTCAAAACCATGCAAGGTTTGTACGAGTGGTTAGTCATGCCATTTACCCTATGTAATGCACTAGTTACATTTATGAGGTTAATGAATGATATACTGCACCCTTTAATAGATTCATTTGTTATTTTCTATTTGGGTGATATCCTAGTATATAGTGCTACTTGGGAGGAACAAATATCACATTTGATGCAAGTGTTGGAGTTGTTTGCATAACAGTCTTTATTACATCTCAGGTATGTGATAGGTGGAGGAGACTTGAATATAGATCTTGCTAAGATACAAACCACCATGAAATGGTTGGTGCCTACTAATGTTTCTGAGGTTAGGAGTTTCAGTGGGGTGGCACTATACTTGAGGAAATTCATAGACTCATTTCCAGTGGTAGCAACACCACGCCAATGGGGAAAGGGTCAGTAGAGGGCCTTTGAGGTTTTAAAGAAGAAGACTAGTTAAAAACCCATTATGGCATTACCAAACTTGCAACATCCCTTTGAAGTGGAGACATATGTGAGTAGGTATGTCATGGGAGCAGTCTTAATGTAGGGAGGAAGGCATATATGCTACTATTTTGAAGTATTTCATGGGGTAGTTCTCAACTACACTACATAATACAATGAGCTCTATCCTCTGGTGCAAGCTTTCAAGAAGTGGAAATTTTATTTGATGGTAAAGGAGACAATAATTCACATAAATCACTAGCCACTATAGTACCTACAAGCCAAGATTAAAGTACAACATACCAGGAAATACAAGTGGATGGGGTTTCTACAATATTTTGATTTAGTGATCAAGTACAAGAAAGGCAACATGAACAAGTTGGCTGACATGATTTCAAGGCCACCCAAATCAAAGGTCATAATTTTTGAAACTCTAATGCAAATGGATCCATTCACACATGATGTATATATTGAGGCACATTTAGAGCATGAGGACTTCAAGGAGGTGTTTTAATTGTTGCAAATCCAAAGTCATGTACATGATGACCATAACATAGTTGACTAACATCTGAAGATAGGTTACTATATAGGCTATATAAGTTATGTGTTCTGAAAGATGAATGATTGCAGTTGATCAGGATGCTCACACCTCCAAGGTTGCAAGGCATTTTGGTGTATAGAAGAGAGTGGCTAACTTTCAAAGGTATGTGTATTGGCCCATGATTCAAGAAGATGTAGCTAGGTTCATAAGAGTATTCATCATTTGTTGTACTGACAAGACTAGTAACAAGAAACAAGGTCTATATCATCCCTTACTTGTACCCACTCATCCTTAGGAATGCATTTCCATGGGCATTGTGGGAGATTTACCAACAACCAAGAAGGGACATGACTAACTATTCGTGATAGTTGATAGATTTAGCAAGATGTGTGTTTTGATGCCTTGTAGAAAGACCATCAATGCAAAAGAAGAAAAAAACTTGTGCTTTGGACAAGTCTAGCTGTGCTTTGGTATGCCAAGGAGAATTGTTCCATAAAGGAACACGAGATTTATCAATGCATTTTCGAATACATTGTGGGAGAAGTAGGACACAAAGTTGAAGAGGCCTACAATATTCCTTCCTCAAAAAAATGGGTAGACATATGTAGTCAATAGGGCTTTGGTGCAACTTTTGAGGGGTTACAATCAGAAGCATCTGAATACTTGGGATGAAAATATGGCATATACACAACACTCTTATAGCAGATCAACCCATAATTCTAAATGTAAGTCCCCATTTGAAACGTGTTTATGATATTTTCCACCTTCACATTTGGATATTGCATATGGGAAGCAAGGAGGAGTGAGGGAGGATCTATAGGGAATGCCTTCAGGGTTGAAAATTTAGTTGAGAAAATCAGGAATATCCATATACAGGTATGGGAGACACTGCAAAAGTCATAGGAAAAATGCAAGGGAAGGCATGATCAACACAAAACATAGAATTTTTTGAAGGTGGGAGACAGAGTATGGTTATAGTTGAACAAGCAGATGTTATAGGGTTCTAGTAAGAAAATCAAGGCTCTATAGTATGGTCCCTTTTAGATAGTGGAAAGGTGGGAGATAATGCCTATAGACTTCATATATCCCCATAAATGTGCATTTACTTAGTTGTGAATGTAGAAATATGAAACTATACGAGTCTTCCTGCTAGATGAGGAAGAGGAATAAGTCCTACCTTTTGTAGAGGATTTTAAACTAGATGCCTAGATATAGTTGACATAGGATATAATATTGTAGAAGTGGTCCAAAACTATGAGAAAAGGGAACCATGCCCTTTGGAAAATTGGGTTAAAAGGACAACATCCAAGCAAAGCTAAATGGTACACCAGAGAGAAGGTCAGAGAAAAATTTCATCACCTCATTTAGTAGAATATCTTTGGGACCAAAAACCTCCCAAAATGAAGAGGTGTCACTTGGGTTGGATCATTGTATTTTTTTCATCCATCTCGATTCTTTTAGAGTGGGAAAAGTGGAGGAATCATCTCGCATGACCATTTTTATCGACGAGACACAGTTTGATAAGTTCGAGTTTGAAACCTTTTAGGAGCACTTTTAGGCATTAAATGATGTTTTTCAGGGGTAAAAGTTTTTCTCTTTAGCACAAAACATTTTTTCCCTATAATAGACACAAATACCTCTCCAATAACACAACAATCACCTCAATCATAGTCTATATGAAAAACTTATGCCACTCAGAAGTTGACTTTCCTATTTTTACCACCATAATTCGAGAGGATGTAATGCCAACCCCAATTATTCATGGAAAATGGGTTAGACACATGATCATGATGAATAATACTTTATAAGATTTCATTTTTCAACTGAAATTAAGAGAAAAAAGAGTAAAACATAACCATTAGTAGGCTATTGGGTTGTGTTATAACATGGTCTCTAGGAGGAAAAGGGGTTCTATTCTTTTTTAGTGTATTATGTTCCATAAATGATCAAAGTAGCCAAGAGGAATAGGGAGAGAGCACACAGAAACAATTTGTTCACTATAGTAGCCCACAGACGACATACATTACTTGTTTGAACTCACCACCATTTTCTATATAGAGAAAGAGAGCATAGTGACCTAACCTTCCAACTAGGCTTTCTCCCGAAAGGGTTTCCCAAGACACCTCGTGTAAATTGCGGTTGTGATTTTTTTATTTTGTTGTTCTCTCTTTTTTGCATCATTATAATTTTAATTCATATGCAATAAACAATAGTTTATAGATCTAGAAATATAAAGAAAAATAATCCATCATAGTGTAGATTTTGGATTTTTAAGAATAATTTATCAGATCTGTTGTGACGAAATGTCTAGTGGAATACGCATGGTGGTTTACGGTTCAAAGGATGACATCATAATTAAGTGAAAGCTACTTATCTAACAAGGGTATAAGGCCAATTTCTTTAAGCATTATAACATGTAGGAGCTTGAGATATTATAGACACTGTAGGATCAACCATATTTTTATCTTTATTTAGAACAATTGTAACAATCAACATAGGTTCACAAACTAATGGATGGCTAAATTTAGTAACTAAGGGAGTTGTATATAAAGTAAGAGTAGAATACATGCTCATTGGGCACTAGTCTCTATATTAGTTGATGAAAGGGAAGCATCTTTGAATGAAGGTATACTAACCAAAATGAAAGTTGGAAGTGAGATATGTATTTAGATGTCAAATAGCCTAATAAGGGCAAAAGGAGTGGGAAATGAAATCTATATGCATATAAAATGATCGCAAATCTACCATTTTAAACTAGAGAAATAGGTATAGAGTAAGCTAAAAAAAATCTCATAGGGTATTAGTACTAAGGGGATGATATTAGGACTAATACCTATTCAATTCTCGATCAAAGATTAAGATCATGTAGGAAGAATAGGCATTACTAGATTCCCAGTAATAATTTGAAAAAGAAAATAATAGGTATGGTGAAATTAAAAGCAATGATAACTATATTAGGAGGTAGAGTGATAGTTGAATGTAGTAGGAAAAATAGTTATACATTGCATCCTTATCTTCCACGGCACATTTAGTGTACAAAAAACTAATATCTTAACTTTTGGTAATACTACATCCTTATGTTGTATGACACATTTAAGTACACAAAAGTAAAAATAGATATCAATATAGATTGTAATGTATAGGTGAAGGAAATATATACTATTTTAGTTTTCTATTTGTTTTTCAATGTTATTTTTGTTGGATTTTGTAAATCAAGCTCATGTAGCTGATTATGACCATGAATCTTATCATGGCCACAAATAGGTTGTTCTTATCCATATGACCATTTCACTAAAAAAAATGATTCATCAATTGCACTCCAAATAGATGTCATTATCATTTCTAAAACATTAACTTATTATTATTTATGATTTATTGTCATTCTTTTGTTGCAAGCATGATAAAAATATAACTATTTATATGAAATATTTTAATTCATATTCGCTAAATATTTTTACTAATCTACATAATTGAATACTAAATTAAAACTAAAAAATATATACTTAAATATAATAAAATATCAGAAAACTTATATAAAAAAGAAGTACTACACCTTTAAGAAATTCACATAAGAAAAAAGTGCTACAAAACTCATACTAAATTAAAACTAAAAAATATACTTAAATATAAAAAAAAAAAATCAGAAAACTCATATAAAAAAAGTACTACACCTTTGAGAAATTCACCTAAAAAAATAAATTGGTAGTATAAATGTAAAATGAGTATACATAAATCATTATTTGGTTATTTAACGAAATACTATACCAAAGACAACCCCTTTCCATTGAAATTATGTTTACCATGCCAAGGATAAACACTTTCAATTAAAATTATGTTTATACTATACCAAGGACAACCCCTTTCAATTGAAATTATGTTTACCATGCTAAGGATAAACACTTTCAATTAAAATTATGTTTACATAAACATTCAAGTCTTATCCTGGCTGTTGTTAAGATCTTTATAAGCTACTTATAAGTTTCAGTGGTGGCCTACAAACTCAATGTTATTGACATATTTTGATTTTGAGACCTACAAATATACAGCTTATAGTTTAATTTAATATTGAGAGATACTTTAAGAGTAATTAACGCTAAATGTTTTTTTTGAAAAAATCATGATAATATATTATATGCAAAATCTATACAATAGTACATATAATCAACCATCTACATAAAAAAAATCATGATGATATATTATAGGCAAAATCTATACGGATAGTACATACAATCAACCATCTACATATTGATAGTGAATCACCCAGTTCACTTATAATGAAAATATGGTATTCAGATCACCATCCAAAACCCAGAATTGAAATTGATGCTAAATGTTATACAAATGACATTGAAAACCATAAGTGTGACCGCTAATTGGAAACTTCTACACTCCAAAAAATAACCGGTTGTAAGATCGAAACCGTGTAACTAGTAGTCCATCATATCCATGTTAGATTATTTTTTTATCACTCGACTTCCAGTAATGTTTCTTTTCAAATCTGAATCATAGTGGTCCTAAATTATAACGGTCGCATCCTTTGAATTTTAAAACTAATCTCTTAAAAAATTTCACATTAAACTGGGCCCCATGAATTCCTCGGATCCATTTTGAATTCCCATTTCGGATATTTTAAAAACTGTCGACGCACCTTGAATGTTTTAAAGTTTAAAAATTGGCTGCGTGAAGCCCGTGAAGTCCTCGGATCCTTTTCTGAACTCGACATCAGGTTTCTTTGTATCTGGCATGATCGTTGAATGACTAATTCTAAAAATGACCCCAATTATTGAGAACGGTTGATGGTATCTTTCTCTTTCAGTTGAGCAAATTGTAACCTTTAATGAATAATTTATATTCCCCAAAAGCTAGTGGAATAATTCTGTTCCTTGATGATGCATATTGCTAAATAGTTTCTTCTATTAATATGCCAGGTTATGAGTGGCCCAGGTTTAAAGGTTTTATTACCAATGATAATATATCAGCTTATGAGACACCCATGTTTAAAGGTTTTATTAATGATGTGATGCTGGAATGAAATAACATATTATGCTCATCTGAGACAACGACTACAGCTGTACATGTGCAAGATAAATCAATTCAGAAGCATCCATGTCAATTTATAAATGGATTAAGTATTTGAAATATAGTTTACACATATGGCTCTGCCTAAGTCTTCTATCTCTTAATCCCAATTAGTGGCTCAAATATGGATCTGTTCTATTTGCCACACCCCTTGGTCAATATCTTCATAATCCATCAACAATGCTTATAGTGTAAGTTGGTCCTGACAAAGAGCCATTGCCTTGTCATTGTCATTAAAGCTTCATCCAATGGGACATATCCTCAATTCAGATAAAGGACATGCAGCTGTTGGAAGAAGGTTTCAAGATGGAAAGGGAATGTAGAAATTTAGCTTCCATAATGAGCTGATATAAGAGACAATCTTGAATTTACTACGAAATATGCTTTAAATTATTTCAGTGGCATCATCCATTCTTCCACTGGAGACATTTACAGTCCAGATGTGAGTTATTCGAACTTTGAACTGAAGGTTTGATTGCACATATAAGTTGAACTTCCAAATAGTTCATTTCATCAAAATGCTACCAATCAAGAGAATCAGAAATATTTTTATAATTTTCTTTTTTCAAAAATTATATTTAGTTACTAGAAAATGTTAAAAAATTACATTCTGTATATGATTTTATGTTAATTGCTTTTATTTAGAGTATTGTATATTTTTCTAGAGTTTTTGGTTTGATGGGAATTATTTTTTTGTCCAAATCTTAATTTTTGTTATTTAAAAATTAGCTTTAATTAAACTATATATATAGATTCAACGCTATAAAAAAATATCTGAACACTAGGATTGTGGAGAGTTCACAACTTTAATCTGTAATTCCAATAAATCTCTACAAAAATCTAGCCAATTAAACTGAAAAATAAACCAAAAAACCCTCCAAAATCTATAACAAATAAAATACCTCTGTACTTAAAACATTCCAACATTCCAAATCTTTACCAACAAAGCCGGATATAAAACTGCTTTTTTTAGTTCTTATAAAATGAAGGACATGAGGTAGGTTTTAATAATCATGCACACGTCAGAACCATTTGTACAACAATTTGGATTTAATAATTCATTATAAAAGTCAGAACAATATTTCTACCCGGGAGAATCAACAACAGAGGGGATCAAATGACAGCAAATCTCTTCCTTCTTCTGGAATGCAAGGGAGGCAGAGTCTAATGAAATCTCAAAAAAATATTTGAATGGGGAGTTTATAAAGCATGACAGCGTGCCACTATTTTGAAAGAAATATATTATTGATTTTATACTTGTCGTATGTATTGTCACCAAATATTGGGGCAACTGGATTGATTGGTTCAACTAAATCAATGACCATCCAGTACATCCATTACCCAATAAATCAATAACGGTAGGATAGGTTCCGTTGTTTTTTTTGCAGGGATGAATAAGAGTTAGTTTGTGCTGATCTTCTTTGGGTGGCTCATGAGTTAAGAGTAGGCAAAAGCGTGAATCATAACGTGAAGGAATTGGCATTTCAATCAGAAGCATAAGTATATAGTCATATTGATTGATCGTGTTATTGAGGTTATGTGAGCGTCACTAGTTTCACAAGTTAATGTTTCCAATGATAGAGATTGTTATTGAGTACTATGTGATGCAGAGCATTTAATTAAGGAAGGGTATCGCTGGAGTATTTGTCTTTGTAGACAGAAGGAGTTTCAATTAGTTTTTTTTTTTTTAATTTTATTTAAATTTCTAGTTAACAGTGTTTAGGATCTTATGTTAAGTTTAACGCTGTCTCGGCCCATTGTTTAGTTTTATTTTTATTTACCGTTTTTTTATTTTGTTTCAAATTAACTTAAGAAATAGAGACAAGGATGAACAATTATGGATGAATAACTAAATTGTAACTACTGACAGTTTAAAGGGAAAAAGCCACTAGAAGGATCCATCATAGTATTGAATAGAAGCAAGCATGCAATCATTTTTTTGAAAAACCAAGAAAGTCTGAATTTCATACTTTGCAGTTTAAAATTATTTTCTTCCTAACTTAATTAAATTCATTTATCCATTTCATAACGGTGACAAAGTATGAATAATTAACACGGAGGCAAGAAGAATACGCAGACGAGTTCAACAAAACAACGGAGAGGGTTTGCAGAAGAATCGAGCATAATTACTGTCGAAGGAAGAAAACAACATCTACAGGTACCAATAAACCAGCATCATTCACATTATTTATTTACCTTCCAAAATCTTTGTATACATATAGATATAAAAAAAAATTACAGTCCAAGGTACAGTTAAAAGAACACAGAGAAGCTACGAAACAGAGGTCCTCCGCAACGATGTCAAATACAACCACGAGTTCACCATAGAACCGACATAACTACCATTTCATAAGTTAACATCCCGGAGGCATAAATACATAGACCATGACATAGTGAGGCTGAAGCCACAACCCTCGACAACAGACCCAGGGAAGACTGCACACAGCAAATGCTTCGAATAGACAGATAGAGAAACAATAAGGCGCAACCCTACCTGATACAAGCGTAGGTGTCAACGCATGAGACCAGCAATCGGTGAGCCCAACCATTTACCTGCGTGGCCATCAGACAAGGCCATCAAAATCCAAATAACTGAGCCATGAAAAGAAATTGAAGACGGTGTCAAGGATTTTCAGAAACCTCAGTTATTGGCGGAGGCGAGCCTTGCTAACGGAGTAAGGAAGTCGCGGATCAAGGTCACAGTCACAGAGTACCCACTAGTCACAAGGAGCAAGAATAATTAATAACAATAGAAAACGAGGCAGAAGCTTCAAACATAGAGGGAGAACTTACCTCTATTTGAATGCCGAAATAAAGCCGAGAGTCGAGCCACCCCATGACCATGACCTGCAACAAAATGCCAAACTTACAGTTAAACAACAAGGTGAGCACTTGAAAAGAAATAACATAATCGAAACCAGCGTACAACAAAGATCCACAAGTACAGGACCCAAACTCATAACCAAAGTCGAACCGACGGAGACCAGAGACTAAGACCAGGGGCTCTAGACCCGAAACTTTGAAACCATTCTCTGAACAAGGAACATCATCAAGGCGTGCAAGTAGATACCCTCACAGAGAACCATCCCCAGAGTTGGGTAAGCGAAACCCTCATGGAGCAGTAACCTGAGACCAAAAGCCAAGACCTAAACAAAGCAACAGAGCATCGGAGCAACAATAGAATGGTCAGGTTTAGGGTTTCATCAGGATAGCGAAGAGGCGAAAGAAGCAAACCAGAGGAGAGGACAGTTGTCCTCACAACAATCACTTCCCGTACCGCGCCATAAAGTCAACCAACCACCAAACAATCCTCCATACAATCAACATTTAATTAAATGTTGTAAGTGAACAGGGTTGGTCCCATCAATTTTGGTATCACAGTAGGTTGGATTTAAATTGTTATTTTTACAAAATGGAAGTCGAAAGAAGAGGTTGTGGTTGGGCTATTCGAAGAGTAGTAGATGAAGGATTGAGGGAAGAGATTAGGATCCTGAATGCGCATTTGGCAGCAGTAGAAGTAGAAAGGAGAAGGGATCCAAAAGGAGGAGATGACAGTGATGAAGAAGCTACAGTTACGACAGATGGATCAGATGAGGAAGGACCTTAAATTAGATTGTTAAGGTCAGTTTTATTGGCTAGTAGTAAGCCAAAGCCTGACATTTCAAAATATGATGGTAGTTTGTCCATAGAAGTGTTGTTGGACTAGATCAGTGAGTTAGAGAAATACTTTGAACGTGAGGAGATCAGCAAAGATAGAAAAGTTAAATTCGTTGCCACCAAGTTGAAAGGACATACGGTCTTATGGTGGGATAGTGTCCAAGCAGAGAGGAGAAGATCAAATAAGTTACCCATTAAAAAGTGGACCAGAATGGTCGCCAAAATGAAGGGTAAGTTTTTACCCAAAGATTACCAGATTGCTCTGTATTGGTAGGTGCAGAATTTGAAACAAAGAGGAATGACTGTGAAAGAATATACCGAATAATTTTATCGGGTGAATCTGAGAGTAGGTTACATTGAAGACACCCTAGAAAAAATAACGAGGTTTGTAAATGGCCTAAGGCTGGAGATATTGGACGCGATAAGTATTCTTTCTCCAAAAACCATAGAGGAAGCATATCAGAGTGCATTGAAGGCAAAAGAAAAGATCGCAAGGAAGCAGAATGCCAGAAGAGGACGTGGATCTGGTAGAGGGAAAGGAAAATCTTTTGGCAGAGGAAGGACTGCCAATAACAGTGAAGAAGGAAGCAGTTCAAAGACCTCAGGGATAGTAGAAAAGGAAGGTAGCACTAGGGGAGGAAGGCCATACCAACAAGGAAGGGATAATGTATTGGCATTATGTTTCTGGTATGGTTATAGGTTACAAATGTTGTACTTGATGGCAACACCCATGGCAAGGGCTCTCAATATGATGAAAATTAAGAAGTACGCAGGAGAACAATTCAGAAGATGCGTACTCGCAGGTACGCTGTGCAGGGACCGCGTCTAGACATGCAGGTTACCCATTCATGAGGTGCGTACCCCCAGTGCACACACTTCAAGGCAGTAAAGCGTGCACACGTGAGGTTCCTTATGTTTAACCCTTGGTATTTAGCAGACAGTATTGTGTTATCATGGTTCTGGCCCGTGGTATTGTTTTATTTTATTATTATTATTGAGCCCCATGATCCTTGATTTGAGGAAGAGCTTGCTTATATAAAGCAAAGGAGATCATTTGGCTTAGTATGCTTTTGTGTTGAATATCTTAAGATCTGATCTATTGGGTTATTGTTTCAAAAGGCTTGATCTATATGAAAGTGAAAGTGGAAAGCGAATCTGTAAAGGGTGATCTCCCAATTGCTTGATCAAATCTGGGCATCCGTCTAACTGTAGCACACCTGTGATCTGCAAATTCAGCCCTAATCTGAGGTACGCAGGTGTTTAACGGTGCCTTTGCGTGGGTACGCAGAGCAGAAGAAGGCGATCTGCGCAAGTATGCAGAGCAGACGAAGGGAGACTACGTGGGTATGCAGAGCAGAAACAGGAGAACTGTGTGGGTACACCGAGCAGTAGTGGTTTAGGTGTGTGCCTACTGTAACAGTACGCGGCGCGATAGTTCTTTTGGGTACGTGCCTATTGTGGCAGTACGCGGCGCGATATTGCATTTGGGTGCGTACTGTACACAGTGCGACATAAGAAGCAGTGCGTGGGCACGCAGTGCAGTAGAAGGAGATCTGCGGGTATACGCAGAGAAGCAGAGGGTGAAGTGCGTACCAGCGCAGGCCAAAGAAAGGAAAGTTGCGTATCTATTTCAGGACTATCTGTTGACTGAATTTTTCTGTTGATAAGGTGTTCTGGGTTCAGTTCTGTTATATTGATCTGGTTACTATAGCTGACTGTAATTTATATGTACTTGATGATCATTTCATGTATATGGATCCAGTTTGAAAATTTATGAAAAGTGGTCCTTGTAAGAAAAGAAGTAGGGTTGTAGCTCCCTTCCAGGAGAGACTGGAAAACGAGAGAGAGTTGTAGCTCTCTGCAGGTTGCAGCCTGCGTACTGGTAAAGGACTGCACCAGTACAAGACCATTGTAAAAGGAGGTTCTAATTTGAAAGAAGATAGAGACATATTGCAGCAGGTGGTTTTCACCCACATTGGGTTTCCACCTTATATCTGGTGTTCTTTGATGTGACTGTCTGTTTTTTGTTCATGCTCATTATTTTATGGTACTGATATGCAAAAATAATTCAGAGTGTAAATAAGGAAGATTTGGTAAAAGGACTAGATAATACTGATTCACCCCCCCTCTCAGTATTATTTTCAACAATTGGTATCAGAGCAGGTCCTTCTAAAGAAGCTTGATCGTTTGAAGGAAGATCTTTCATCATGAGCAACTACGAGAGGGAAGCATCTATCAGGCCACCGGTTTTTGATGGGACAAACTTCAATTATTGGAAGGTAAGAGTTACTGCCTATCTTCAATCTCTTGGTACAGAAGTTTGGAACATTGTAGAGACAGGCTATGATTTTCCTTCAACTACTCCTACAGATGCAGACGAGAAAAAGAAGTATGAAACAAATGCAAAAGCAGTCAGTACCCTATTAGGATGTATATCCCAATCAGAATTCATGAAGGTAATGCACTGTAAATCTGCAAAAGAGATATGGGACAAAATTGTCACTAGCTATGAAGGAGATGAACAGGTAAAGCGTGCCAAACTTCAAACTCTCAGGATTCAGTATGAGACTCTCAAGATGTATAGTGATGAAAGTGTGGCTAACTATTTTCTTCGGGTAGATGAAGTTGTTAATTGTATGAAAAATTTGGGTGAAGAAATAAAAGAGGCTATTGTGGTTGAAAAGGTTCTAAGATCATTGTCCCCCAAGTTTGAATCTAAAGTATCTGTAATAGAAGAAAAGGAAAATCTACGAATTCTTACTATGTCTCAGCTACATGGAATTCTAACTGCTTATGAAATGAGAAAGGGAGGTCCTTCAGACAGAAGAGAAGCTGCTTTCAAGG
>APFE030045596.1:27783-52571 GCA_000404065.3 Pinus taeda | reverse complement strand
TAATATTAATGCTAATCTTAATCATGTAATACCAGTGTCCTAATGTTGGATCTGATATGGCCTTGGGGGAATTTTGGTCTCATTCATGATGTTATGAGTTGCACTACTCTTGTTAGTTGCCTTGACTCTTTGGTGCCATTGAGATCACATCATGATGCTTTTGGTATAGTTAGCTTGCATTTTATTACATTTTAGGATTCACTAGTTTCCACTACATTAAAAAAATTCAATTTTCAGGGTGCTGAATCAATGTAAGTTTATGGTGGGTGTAGAAGCATCTTCATATTTAATAAAGGACCTTTACATATATTAAATTACTTGGTTATGATGGGTTAATATTAGCTAAGTCTTTGAAAGCTTATTGGACTTGTATCCAAGTTTTGAATTATTGTGAATTATAGATCCAGGGCCAGATTTCTCAGATCTTTTTTTTTTTCAAAATTTTTCTATTTGAGATGGATTTTGTGTTGATTCTGATTCCCTTTCTTCTTTTGTAGTTTGAAAACTTGTATGGATGTAGGCACTCTCTCTGAGACGGTCTTATGATAGCCACAGATGCCATGATTGTTGGTAAGCTTGCTATTGTTTGTGGGTTTGGAGATGTTGCCAAGGGTTGTTTTGCAGCCTTGAGAGTCCTTGGAGCTACAGTCATTGTTATAGAGATTGGTCCTATCTATGCCTTGCAAACCCTTATGGAAGGCCTTCCTGTTCTCACCCTTGAGGATGTAGTTAGCATTGTTGATATATTTGTGACAACCACTGGTAACAAGGACATCATCATGGTAGATCACACGAGGAAAATGCAGAATGATACCATTGTTTGTAACATTGGCCACTTTGACAACGAGATTGATATGCAAGGCCTTGAAACTTTCCCCGGTGTTAAGAAGATTACCAACAAACCTCAAACTTGATATGTGGGTATACCCGACACCAACAGTAGCATCATTGTCCATGTAGAGGGATATTTGATGAACTTGGGTTGTGCAACTGACCACCCAAGTTTTGTCATGTCTTTCTCCTTTATAAACCAAGTAAATATTTCTAATGCCCTACAAACATTTCTTCTACATACTATATTTCTCAGGCATACCAATCCCTGATTATATTGTTCTGTATGATCCATTCCTATTTGCTAGAAATCCCCATTCGTTGTACCTAGCCCTGTTACATTGAAACTCATGCAACATATGGTGGAGTGGGTCATGCATGTCATAGAAATGTCCAATTTCAACAATTAATGTCATAGCCATGTTCTCTGTGCTTTTTCATAAGCATTCTGTTGTTTTTAATATATGCTTTTAGGTGGGCATGGT
This sequence comes from Pinus taeda, assembly GCA_000404065.3. Classification (NCBI taxonomy): domain Eukaryota; kingdom Viridiplantae; phylum Streptophyta; class Pinopsida; order Pinales; family Pinaceae; genus Pinus; species Pinus taeda. Next base: position 51,255 of record APFE030045596.1, on the reverse strand, counting down.
GGGGATGTTGAGATCTCATCTAGAGTTTTTGAAATGGGATCTTGCTTATATTTTGTGATTTGGATTTGGATTCTTGCCTTATTTATTTGTCGCTTGTTTTTTTTAATAGATGTTTTCAAGTAGATGCATGATCTTTGAGATTTGGTCAAGGTGTTTTGAATTAGGATCTTGTCTAGCTATTATGGTTTGGATTTGAAATTTGTTCTCATTTATTTTGAACTCACACTTTTCTGGTGGGTTTGTTGTTGTTTAGATCTTGTCAGGGTGTTTGAGATGTGGAATATTGATTAGTTGTTGTTGTGGAATCAAATTTTATCCATTAAATTATTAAAAAATCAAAATTCCTCACCGCCCTATAAACTACACCTATGGCTTAATTTTAATATCTATAATATCCAGTTTCCATACAACATGGGAGTGCCATGGCATCTCTAAAACAAGTCCATATAGCTTATCACAAAAGCGAGATGGAATCCTTTCCCTTCATACAAGGATAATTTTGTGCTTGCAAAGCTGCAAATAGATGTAACCAATTTTGAACACAATTAATATGACCATGTTCTCTGATGGTTGTCTTAAGCGACAAATATAGACTACAAATGGAGTTTGTTCTTAGCAGACCATAGTATACTTTACTTCAGACTATGGATTTTCATGCCATGTATTTGGGTGAACTGAAAGGTTATGTTCATATTAAGATGTAGGTCATTCCCACTACATGACAGAGAAATGTTAGAGTTTCCTATGTTATTAGAGATAAAAAGATTGAACGACAAATGGGAACCGAAATGAACTGGAAATATGGCTCAAGAGTCTTGGAGATTGGAGACGTGATATGGCTAAGAAATTCAAGATGAACAATTCTATGATACTGTAAAGAATGAGGAAATTGCAGGAGGTAACAAATAGTAATAAGAACCACATTCATAATCTTAGAAAAAGACAGTCAATCGAATCTAAGTTTCAGCCCCTCTAACAGTCAATCGAATTCTCAGTTTCAACCCCTCTAACGATTGACATGGTAGCACCATTCACAATATATAAACTACTATAATCATTAAGAAATTAGGATTGTAGTACTCTTAACCATATAAGGTCACTCTAATTGTGTTGAAACCATAACGCTACAGTCTGGCATAACTATATTGAAAAAAGGTTTTTACTCGAGTTAGTTTTCCTTCTAAAACCCTAACTAGTTGAGGAGTGAAACTTAAGGAAATTACATTACAGACCTAAAATTAATAATCAAGTCTAATAGATGCATCAATGGAGACCAAAAACTAAAATAGACTCTCAAGCTCAAGTGGTCGTTATGACCATTTACACTTTTAAGGAAACAAGACAGGAAAACCCTGACTCTTCATGTCACCATAAGTCTATGAAATACTTGCAAAACGCGAAGTAATATAATCTTGAGCATGATTGCTGGAAATTCATTGGCCATAACCGAAATGAGAGGTGGAACACATGCATAGACCCGAAGTAATTTAAAAAGGAGAGTTGTTACTATAGATGATGTATCATAACCATTCCATCGATTTCATAGATAATACTGAGCCATAACGAAGTCTTGGGTAACCCAGTGAGGGTCAATAGTGAATACCTGAATTCGACCTCTTTCTACTGGAGCCATCGCCCATGTCAACTGGAATCAAGCCACCTTTTCTGGTTCCATATTAGTATCAGAATCCCAAGTAAAAAAAATGAAAGCTCGAAACTTAGCAAATAAACTGTATTAGGTTCATTAGAAAACCTTACATCGTCATTATGGAAACCAGTAGTAAAATTTCGCAGGGAAGGGTGCATAGGTTACCTTGCCAAACCTCTGGAACCTGCGAGGGAAGAAGTTGTTTGGAAACCCTACAAAAACAACACAAATGAACCTCTGCCAACATGGATCGGGTGGGTAGTTACCATGACCAAGCTCAAGAAAACCTTCACTATCGGATGGGCATCTGCATCCTAGACCATTGATGAGATCAAACTCCCGATATAAAGACAAATGTAAGGATTATGAAAGGTCTCCATAAGTTTTCAGTGCATGAATTCACTACGGGGTAATGTCTCTAAGAATATTATAAAAAATCATTTTACTTCATTGAATCCAAAACCATCATGATAAGGTAAGTTAACGATGGTAATCATTTTATGGAAAGATAAACTCTTGTTCATTTTCCTCTTCAAGGGAAACCTCCCAATGAACTAATGCTCAAATACAATCACTATACTTAACAAATCCGATAAGGAGGACTGAAATATTATTCATTTATAAAACCTAAATTTTAACCACTATTGGTGCCTATGCTAATGACTAGGCCATATTACATTTATCGCATGAAAACTACCTAGTATGAATTAATTAATAATAACTAACATAACAGACTTTGTATACATTACATTAAATGACCACCATACTTATAATATTATTAACTATTATGGACCCCATTACATCACTGGGGGGGGAGCACCATTTTATCCCCTTTGAAACACATTGCTCTCAAATTGTATATCTATGATGTATCTCCATAATAACTTCCTGTGTATGGGCATTTCCCCCAACCCTAAGAGTAAAGTAGTCCAAGAAGCATGTCCATAAAGGGATCATCCATAAACCAAGGTCCCATATACAAGTACTACACTCCACACTAAGAATGAACTCATCCAAGCAATGCATCCAAAAATCCAACTATCAAGTATAAATGTTTCCTTCAATGTTGACAATGAAGTCATCCAAGAAAGGATTACATAATCTTATATTCCAGGTACAATGTGCATGTTGGGTCTTAACTAATCATACATGAAATTGATGAATAGAGATGAGGATTTTGTTAAATATTATCACCATGGTCATATGGATCCAAACATCTTCCCACCAAGATACTATGTCATCCATAACAAAATATCATCCAAATAGATATAAAAGGTTAGTTATTGGTATGGAGTTATGTACTCTATGGTATGTACAATTATTATTACACCAGAATGTCATGACTAATCATCAGTGGACTTATTTTACCAAGGTCCCTTAATATTGTGGTAAAAACTTAGTGGGAAGAATTAAAGTGGAACTTCAAAGTTTAATTTGTTTTACTGTGACTAGGTTAGGTGTGACTAGGTTAGGTAGGAGGCACCATCTGAGATCCTCACAGCAATATCAACATATTTTACCGAACAACTATCTCTTTCACTAGGTTTCTCTATTGAGGCCCTAAATTTTGTCAAGGCCTGCTCACATTGCTTAGAAGAACATAATATGCCATCCTCAAAATCCTCCACCTCCTCAAGTTAAAAAATAATATTAGTGGAAGAAAAATTACTTTAAATCCTAACACACCAATAGGACTTTTTCTACTTGTTTTATCAAGAAATATAATTCTATTAATGAAACAAGATGACTATGTAATCAACAAATGTTAACGATCAAAATAGTTTTGTGAAAATTTTCCATCACCTAAGGAGAACAAATAGATGAAGGAGATACTAAAGATGAGGCTCCCATAATAGGTACAACTTAACCTCCACCCATCAATATCCCATTCTAGTAGTTTGAGTTAATTTGATTCTCCCTCTTTAATGCATCTATCACTACAACAGATGAACTCTTGAAGCCTAATATTTTCATATATTGAAAAGGCTTGGTTTATCCAATCCCTCTACTCTAGTACTTCTCACATGGATATGTTGTCAACATATTGTGTGTAAACTTAAGATAATTTGTGATCCCATTTTTAGTATCATGAATTAAATATTCCCATTCATTCTCTACATTATTTTGTATAAACATGAGGAGACATGAAAACTTGACTTAGTAGTGACATGACTTCTAAATAGTCCACAACATCATAACATGATCCATAATAACATCACTAGAACTCAACCCATGTTAAATAGTTATCAATTTAATAATTCATTATATAGTTTAATATATGTTATTTTATAAATAAACCATGGTTGATAATAATTTTGTTAACAATAACAAAAAATCTTATATAATAGACTATATTTGTGTGTTTTTTCGTTAGCAAAAACAAAGTTGGTCATATTTCTATTCGATTTGAAAAAAATACGCATAGTAGATACTTATAGCATTCAGAAGGAATTGAGGTCATTATATTCTCGTTACAAATTTCTATCAATATTTAAAATTCGAGCAAAAAAATTAAGAAGCCCATAACCCTTTATAAAATTGATTGTAAACATCTAGTATTTTAAATATTTATAATTAAATTATACCATGAGAAAAGTTAAATTATCTCCAATAAGGAAATGATGTACTCTATCGTCACGTAGAATAGAGTACTCTCACAAAGGTCTATGTAGATATGACATTCTATTCACTCAAGATTGATTATTGCAAAAAATATTTGGAGTTCTACTCTTCACCTAGCCATAGACGTTATTGCTCCAGATATTTCAAAAGCAGGTCATGCATGGGCAATCAATCCATTACTATGTTATCTCTTCTTAGCCTTGTCCTCAATTACCGAAGCAAAAGTGATGCCATCTTCTCCTTCTTCTCCCTCCTTATATAGAATACATCGATGGTAAGGAACCCAACTCCTATGGTCCACCTATCATTATATAATTATTCCTTTGTCTTAACATTTTCCATTCACATAAACCTACATTATATATTATTCTTACCTTCTCTTCAATTTTGTAATAATCAATATCATAATTAAATAGTAAAATTTATACTTGTTACAAATTTCAAATTTATGAATGGAATGTCAAGAAAATGCATCACGTAGATATTTAACATTGCATGTCTTTACTGAATATAGAATTTGCATATCCTGAAAAATTGCACCACTAAAACCTGCACCAATGCTTGTTTTTCTCATACCAAACAAGATTTTAGAAGGAGACCAAAATGCGAGATGAACACCACCAGCGTAGAACTTTAATTTGAAAATCCAAAAAACCCGACTTTCCCATTCAATAAGAAAATGATTGATAGGAAATGAAGGTGAAAATGTTTAAAAGCATAACCACTTGGCTCTTTCTCATATATCTTTCCTTGATGAATGAAAATAGTGTACTCCTTTGTAGAAAAGTATGAGCTCTGAAATGTTCCATGATAATTGCATATTCTTGGGGCTCGGTTTTCAAGGAAAAGTCAAACATTCACTCCAAACTAACTATGATCATCAATAACCACTTGGTGAATGCTAGTAGTCAACCAGTAAACCAAGCACACTATAATTTGAAATCGAATAGGTCAAAATGAAAATTAAGTAACACAAGAGCTCAATAAGAAATTGAATTTCGTTACTCTTGCCTACCAGGGAGATATTCCCATTAAAGGAAATCATAATAAAAGAAACAATACAACAAAGTATAAGTGATTTGAATGATGATGTTACCAAAGATGTAAGTGAAGGAATGGGAAATTTATGGTGATCATGGGAATGATAGATCTCGAAGACAACATGATGATGTTTTTGGAGAGGGACATATCATTGTGGAGGGATGGATTTAGTTTCTAAAAGGGTCTCAACTCAATCTACCGAGTTGGATGGGTTGTTTATCTCAGATACAATGAGATTAGTTAAATTCAGCCTATCAGGTTCATGAGGGTAGGAGACGGAGGCGAAATAGGGATGGGAAGCTTAACAATCCTCCATCAGGAAAATATATTCTTGCGTGTAAAGGTAAGGGGAATGCTGGGGGGGTAATTTTATGCAAAGCAAGGGTGAATTATGCCTCCCTGAATGCAAATCATGAGTCTGTGTTTAAGATTTTCCATTCTGAAGCTGCGAGAAGACTAGAGTGTAAGCACAAGAGAGAAGCTAAACATATTTTGGATTGAGAAGAGGGCCAAAAAGGCCCTTTCTAGTTCTTCCCCTTTTACATTGGAGACACAAGATTCAAGAGTGTTTATAAGGTAGCAGTAAAGATGAGATGGATTGTCAAGCATATGTTGGTAGGGGTGTTGTTGGACTGTCACAGTGGAAAAATGATCTGATAGATAAAATGAATGCCTACTTCCAAAGAAAATTTCAATGTTCAGGAGCAACTTGGGAGGGGTAGTTAATGGTTCCCTAAGCTAGGTCAAGTGCTTGCAATGGATTAAAGATCAACTTCTGCTGCAAAGTCTCACGAGGAATATGATTATGGAATAAATGCACTTGAAAAATTGGAAGTCAAAGTCTAGGACTCATTACAAAGAAGCGGTTCAAATAGTCACCACTAAGCTTTGAATGGGATCTAAAATTTGAATTTCACAAAATTGAATGAAGTTGGAACCACTCTAAAACAACCTGAAACAATTAATGTTAATATTAAAAATTTAAGTAAAATTTTACATGATCCTTATCTTTCCTCTTCAAAAATGAAAGATAAGGAGAATGTCAACTTTTTAACTTTAAAAATTAAATATTACCATTAATCACTAGGGTTAGGTTTTGTAGGGCCCTATGATTAAGATATTTTTTTCCTTTTATGTGTTTTTTATTAAAAAATTAATATTTTGTGGCCATTAGCTATGTTTCACTACATTCTTCAGAATTGGTCAGTTTAATAGAAAACTAGTCACTTTGGTGTTTTAAGGCCAGTTCAATACAAGAGCAACCTTAGCCAATATGAACCACTAAACTAGACTAGTGCAACTCTAAATCCATTGACACCAACCAATTCCACTAGTTCTAGTTTAGTTCCAATAAGAGTGTGCCCTTAACAACTTCCTCTCAAGTCGTTTTGTTGTATCCTTTCAGGAATGGTGATTTGGAGAGTGCCATAAACTGTTGAGCACCTAAGATCGTAAGTAGTTAAGCCTTGACAAATAGAAATTTGCAAGGAACTAGTACAAACATCCCAAAACATATTTAGTGAGGACTTTCATGCAAGGAACTATTACAGACCTCCCAAGATATTTAGTGAGGATGTGCATGACAAAAAAGCATCAGAAAAAATTATCCACCCTCAAAAACCCTGCCCACAACATTGAAGTGTGGTGCAAAAAAAATTGTTAGTAAACTATTAATTCTACTAACAATCATTCCCCCTCAAATTTCACAGGAAGCTCCTACAAAAGCTGCCTCCTCCACTATGGTTATAGTAAGTTCTTGCAATTGTGTGAGCTACAAGAAATTAAAACTTCCTTGGAATCTCCACCAATCTTATAGAAATTGACTTCTTTACATGCCCCAACTATTTTGGGTTGATTGATTAGTTAACTAGATGATCACTAAGTTTGACTGAAGTCCCACCTTTTAAATGACCTTCCACTAGCTCCTCCAAAAGTTAGAACTAGTTTAACTGAAAACAACTTGAGATAATTGGCCTTTATTGCTACAAATTAGCAATCGCATATGCAGAACTGAACTCTAACTCCTCCAACTCAAATTTATTGAGTAAAATAGATGACAAAATCCATGTCACACAAGTTAACATCACCCAAGTTGTCTATTAATGTGGAATTTCAATTTTTTTCAATTTAATCAAGGAAAAAGCAAATTGAGCATTTCTTGCTGCATTTTTCAACACATAGTTCACTAAAAAGTATTACTTTCACTATGAACTTGGCATAGTTTACATGTTAATTTCATAAGGTTTTGGGTTGATGTGGTTATATTCGTTGTGTATATAAACAACACATGTCCATCTCTTGCTATTAGAAACAAGACTCCGTATGAAATGTGGTATGGCCACATTCCTTTGGTGAGGCATCTCAAGGTTTTTGGTTCCTCCTGTTATGTCTTCATACTTAAGGAATAGTTAAAAAGCCTCAGTGCAAGGAGACACACGTTTATCTTCTTTGGGTACTCATACCTCCAAAGAATACCATCTCTATGATGAAGTGAATGAGAAGTTTATAATATCTAGAGATGTGATCTTTATTGAGTCTTCCAAGATTGACAATATTGTTGAGTGGAAGCTTAATCGTTTGGATATATTCGAACATCCAAAGTATTTCCAAGAGTTTGATAATGATATTCCACATCTCCTTCTCTTAGCTATATACTTTCTATGAATATCATTGAAGAACTCAAGTTTAAGGAAATTCCTTCCCCTGCTTTGTGAGGAAAGAGCTAAGAGACTACTAGCAGCAGGTAGCCAAATCCGACAAGTAGTGACGGTACATGCAAGATACAAAGCAAGGATTAATGCAAAGGAGTAATGAAAAGGAGTGTATTGACTATATACATATCATCAAACATCTTTCATCCCACTTAGGATTCCTTGCATCATGCTTGGTTAGTCATAAGATCATGTTAGTCACAACCTCCATAGCTTAAATAAACAAGTGGTAATACTCTTCATATTCTAAGCTATGCAATAAACTAGTGAAAGGGAGAAATACACGTAGAGGAAACACGTGGAATGACTTTCAATTCTTGCAACCATGCATGCCATTAAAGACAGAATGATAACGACAACGATAAGAAAACTTTTAAGCTACAGTAAGAGGTGTATTCCAAAAGATGTGCTTTGTTTTCCATACCTAGCCTCCAAAGAGTTATGCATCAGATGGAGTCTTCATGCGGTACCGATATTCTATCATACCTTGGGTTCCTTGGTCTTCTTATTTTTCTCCTCAGCTCCTTGAGAGTCATCTATCATGTCATCTTTCTTCGTGGCCCCAGAAAGATATAATTGTGTCGTTTCAGCGGGCAGTGACTGTTGCGGGATGAGGCCCTGTGAGGACACATTTACACATTTTTATGATGCAAGGAACTTCTATGTGATGAGGCCCTCGGAGGATACATCTACGCAATTTTAGGATGCAAGGCAGACTCGTTAGTTAAGGGACAAAACTGCACAGTTTCTGGAGATAGTGGTTTTCGACTGAGGGAAGGACATTAGAGGAAACCATTGTGTATTTTTGAATGCTAAGGGAGGTTGGGAGTTTTGCACATTGCATGGTTCCAATAGGCAAGGGAAAATCTTAAGGGTTACATATGTGAAGTGTGTAGTTTAGGAAAGTTGGATGAGCCTAGGTTGCTAAGGAAACTCTGAAATTTGGCTAAGTATGGGATTAGTGGAACTCATGTGAAAAATGATAAAAATTGACTATGATCACACACTTGAAAACTTAGGAATACAACATAGAACATCTAGAAAATATAACACATACTTCTCTTAATGCAACAACCTTTGTGGCAGCTTATGACAAGTGCAGCTCCAATGATAGACTCGGGGAGGATAAAGGTGACATTTGTGTAAGAGTGTGTGAAATGAGTGTGAAAAATATCTATGTGTAGAGGACAACCCATTCTCATAAATATTTCCTGTTGAAGGAAAACAAACCTCCCTTTGCATGACAATCGATAACCGCCATTCCTAAAGATGACACATTCTATGTAAAGATAAAAGCATGAACAACTCTTAAGATCAAAAAGGGGAGCTTGAGATCATCAACTTACCAATAAGTGACTAAGGAATGATCACTCACAATATCCATAGTAGGCTCCTAAATCTAAGTGTAGGCCAAAATTTTGGAGGGTGTTGCCACTGATACAATAGAGCCTTCACCTTCTCTCTAGCTTCTTTTTCAACCAGTGTCTTGAATTCTATGAACTTGGAGAATGTCTCATCTTTCTTCCACATGAAGAAGATCCAACACTTCTGTGAGAAGTCATCAATAAAAATAACAAAATATTTGTGTCTGACAATGTAGGTTGTCAAGAAATGTCCATAAACATCATAGTCGATCCTTTCTAGGACTGCATGTGCTTTGTTGTCCCGATCATGGAAATTTGTGGACTTTATGTACTTCTGAAACGTACATCATTTCATACATCCTACTTCTTAAGTTCTCCTTTAGGGAGGCTAGTGGTTATTTGTTGTATAATATTCAAGTTACCATGTTGCAAATGACCAAGTATTTTCTGCCAAATTCATTGACATCGTGACCTACACTTTCTCCCTTAGTGCTTAATGCAGCATAGTGTTCCACATCTAGCTTATACAGGTTCTTCACATGAACCCCAACCTTCTTCACCTATCCATTGGCTATGCGTCTTAGGAATGCTTTTCCTTTGTTGAATATCACTTCACAACCATGCTAAACCAACCACTTTTTGAATGCTTGTAGAAGGACCCCTAATCCTTTACCTTTACCTTTTTTACTAGCGCCTCCTATTGAAAATTTGAAGACAAAGAATTTATTTTATCTTAAAAAATTGTCTTAAAATCCCCCTCCATGTATTAGTGCCAAATGCAATGATAGACAAGTTGTCTCAAATCGTATCAACATATACAAAAGGGATAGAAGGGGAATTGATGTTCGAGAAATCTTGTCAGTAAAAGTTATCACGTTCTTCTTAGTTGACTACCTCCACAAAACAAAAAGCCCAAAAAATCATTGTCTTTATATAAGATAACGTGAATGGTAAGTAAAAGAGCAATATCGGTATAGGTGCAGGATAGTAGTTCCTTGCAAGCTGGCGGACTTAGGGTGCACTGTGAGAGTCAATTTCGTAGTTGTTAGATAATATTGTCTTAAATTGATATGTTTGTGTCTTAATTGTTAATTGTATTAAATAGCTTTCATCTAAAGAGGCCATTGTCTTAAATATAATGTTTTGTCTTAAAATGTTTTTGTCTCAAACTGTTTTGGTCTTAAATATAAAGTTTCGTCGTAAAACAATTTTCTCTTAAATTATGTCTTAAAATAATTTTGTCTTAAATATAATGTTTTCTCTTTAAATGTTTGTCTCAACCTAATTTAGTCATAAATATAAAGTTTTGTCTCAAAAAATTTCGTCTTAAACTATTTTTGTCTTAAACATAAAGTTTTGTCCTAAAATATTTTTGTCTCAAACTACTTTTGCCTTAAAATATTTTTGTCTTAAATATAAAGTTTTGTCTTAAAATAATTTTGTGTCAAACTGTTTTTGTCTTAAAGTTTGTATTTAAGACAATTCAATTGATATTAGATTTTAATGTAAAATAACTGAAATAAAAAGTGATTTTTTGAGACAAAATATTTCTTTTGTCTCAAAAAAATGTCTTAGAAGTGCCCTTGGTGTAGTAGTGCTTGTTTGTCGTGAACAATTCTTGCACTAGTACAATCTAAATCTACTTCCTAGGCTGACTCTGGCTAACACTTAGCCAACTTACTAGCCTTCCAAGCCACTACTTCCTTGAACAATTCCTAAGAGAAGAGTCCATATTTAATTGGGAAATCCTCACTCCATAGGTACACAATCCATTGATAGGCCTTCCTCTGATTGTATGCACCATCTGTACTACTCGGAAAATTATAGAACTGATAGTACATTGTCCCTGAACACTAATCTCAACTCGGTCCTTCTCTGAGCTAACATGCATGAGTTATTTTTGAGTGATTTATCAGTTATCTAATTGATCATTGCATGTGAATTAAATTCAGTTTAATTCTCTTCACCACTCACTAGTTCCTCCAATAGTTAGAACTAGTTTAACTGAATTTAATTGAGTTAAACTGAATTAAATAATTACAATTCAACAAGAACTAAACCAAGTCCCCTAAAATTTAGGGATCACTCTACGTGACTCTAGATAGAATTCCAAATTGAATTTACGGAGACAACAAAGTCAACTTAACTTAGTTAACTACTACAAGTTGCTATGACAATAGAGTTACAATTTAATTCCCAATTTAATTCAGGGACAAATTAAATTAGAATTTCTTGATGCTATTTTTAAATTTCTTGTTTCTATTTCTAAAACTTTTAATAATTATAATATATATATATATATATATATATATATATATATAATATATATATATATATATATATATATATATATATATATAATATATATAGAGAGAGAGAGAGAGAGAGAGAAGAGAGAGAGAGAGAGAGAGAGAGAGAGAGAGAGATGCAATTATCATCTTTCTTTTAAACTGAATTGTAAAAAAATATAGGGTAAGTTTTTTGGTTTTCAATAAAATTATCTTATTTTAAAGTGAACATTAAAATATTTTATTTAAAAATAATATTCAAATATTTTTTATTAGCATTTAAATTACATGTTAATTTCATCTAAAGTATCAGTAAACTTATACATCTCCATTACATTATACATCTCTATTATATTAAAATTCTAAAAACATTTTTCAATATAATAAAACTCAAAACATTTAATAGTTTTAAATTTACTGTAATATCCTTCCTTCTCTTGTGTTTTGTAAAGTCATAATGACTAGCACAGTATAATTAGTAGTAAACATAATGGTAATAATAGTAGGTTGGCCAAGTCATGTTTATGATAATGTAATTATTTGTGTGGAAATAATAATTAATATGGTTGAAATTAATTAGCTGGAAAGAACAAAAGAAGATTGATATCATTAGTCTATTCCTTTGTCTTGGACAAGGGACTAGACTAGGAAAAGTAGAAAAAATATTGAACTTTCTCAAGTCACTACGAAGAAAACTCCTCTTGGAGTAGAACTAGGTGATTTTCTGGATAAGTAGAGAAACAAATCTTGGAAAATCACCCAATGCAGTGGGGAAACATCACTAGAAGGGGTGGAAAAGCATTGTAGCAGATAAGGGTGGGCTTTAAAGGATGAAAAAATGGAAAAAATAATCCTTTCCTAGGCTATGAGGATAAGCATATTCCCAAAACAATGGGACGTCAATTTAGAAATTATGTTGGGAAAGAAAAATATAAATAAAACCTATACCAAACCAATAGGGGTTTTTGATTCTGGGGGAAAAGTTTCGATCTCAGATCGGGGTGAACCAGGTGAAAAGGTTCATGGTTGCGAGGAAACTTGTTCTTACCAGTCTGATTCAGTTACAGAAAGTAAAGTTTTGGTAACAACATACCCATTCGGCTGCTTTGATTATGTTGTAAATTATGTTACAAGGTTATATTCTGTGTATGTTCTATAGTGGAGTTTAATAGTCATGCATATCGAAAGTTGGGAATTTACTAAGTAGAAATCATGATGGTGTGTTTGTTGTTATGGTTAAATCTATAGATTTACTGAGGAGAAGCAATATGAAATTCTAAGAATTTATGCTTACTTAAATTCATCATAGATGGTACGAGACCTATTAATATATGGAAAGGAACGTTGTATTTATACTGTGATAATATCAAATGATGTAAAATCTATTTATGGAATTAAATGTGCATGAGATTTAGAGGAAACATATATAATAAATTGATTATGCTTATCATCGATTCATGCAATGAATACGTATATGATTATTTATGCTTACTGTGTTTAGAAAGTGAAGTATATTAGTTAATTTCATTAGATAATAAACTTTGTTCTTAAGCAGGTCCTGAAGGAAAATGTATATGTATAGGATTGAGACTGCATTGAGAACCTGTAGGAAACTAGGTTCATCCAAGACAAGGTAAGGTTACAGGCCACTGTGTCCTATATTGGTTCTTGGCACACCTCGAAAAAGGGAGTGGAATAACTGTGATGGAAGGAAACCGTAACTATATTTCTCAAAGAAGTAGGGATAACCTGGATTTACAAGGAAGATAAGCATGATCATGTAACTGCTATTCTTCCTCACATATCAAAGGGAACCTGAGGGATTCTATAAATTTATCATTCAAGAAGATTTAAATGTTGGAACAAAAATAGAAATCACTATGAGCAGGATTACTACGCCTAAGTATTGAACAAAATAATAACTGTAGTGGACTATGGAGAGTCACCAGTATCGAACAAACTAAAGAATCCAGATTAGTTAAGTAAAACCATAGTAAAAAAACATTTCTATAAAAAATCTCAGTACATCGGTACAAGAAATAGATATTATGAATACATCAATATATGACCATTGCGAAGACAAAGTCCCTAAAGAAAGATGTCGTAAGGGAAGAGACATAGACAACTACATAACAAAGACCATGTTCATAGCATGTGGCGAAATTATAATATTTTAATGTCCTTTCCCAAAAATTCAAACAATGAAATCACAAGGGAAAAGAGAAAAAACATAGAACTCTTATATTTACACAAAACATCCATTAACCATAAACCATGGTTGTTTAGGAAAGAACTATTGTAACCATTGAAAAAGAATATAAGCGCAACATATAGCAAACCAACATAGACTACCATATTATTTATGCACAGGAACTAGAAATCAAGGAAAATAAGTATTTTAAATGAGACAACAAGTTGCAAATAACAAAATATGTATATAATAATGTCTTATAGTGCAGATAACAGGATGGCACTCCAGAAAAAATACATTTCAATAATTCAAAGACAACGTATGAAAACTTATATCAGTTGATGCAGGCAACATAGCTGACAAGATATATCAATAGCACATCCACATCATAAACAAATTGTGTGAGGGTTAATAGTTCCAAATTAAATATATATCATCTACCAAAAATGTCTAAAGGATGTGGTCCAACTAATATGCGGAGAGGTTTGATCCCCACAAGTCTTGTGGTCCAATCTTTGGCAGGGCTGTGTATGCCCAATAATTACTCCATACACAATTTCTTTAGTTGACAAAAAAAAGATCATCAACTAAATAATTATTGATAATTAAATTAAAATCTAAAAGTTTTAACATAAAAAATATATATAACAAAATTTTTAATCTCAAGTTTATCATAATATATATATATATATATATATATATATATATATATATATATATATATATATATATATAATATATATATATATATATATATATATATATTATATCTTCATAAAATATCTTCTAGAGTAAATTAATTTAAAGAAATAAAAATAAAAACACATTGTGGGCATGATAAATGAAAAACAACAATAAAAATATACATGATGGTTACTACGTCATTAATAGTCGGATAGTTGGTGTTGTGTGATTGTCGATATCATGCTGCTTTAAGTGACATCTCAACAAATAAAGTGGCGCCCAATGCATGTATCAATAATCTCGATGGTGATGGAGGATTGGTAGGGGTGAGCATTATCTTATAAAATATTTCAAGTTGGAGTTGCATAAATTTCACACATGCAAGGATAGTGATGATTTACATGGACTCTACATCGTAGACAAATCATTTTACAGAATGTTTATTATTATTTAATAATAATAATGGTGTAGATTAGATGTGTTGTATTTGTAATACATTCTTTTATTTATGTCGAATGGTCATGTTTTCCATCCCTGATACAATAAGGAAGACTTGCAATCTTGGTCATTAAGAGGGAAATCAAAATGGAAAGGAAACACATCAAATCACCATTTGAGAGAAAGCTCACCATATCAGGGGTTGATATTAGATGGGAGACCTAAAATTTTGGGAGCTAGAATTCAGAGGAGATCTGAAAAAGGGAGTGTCGAAATATCAGAGGTCGAAATGAAAAGGGGAGTGTCGAAATTTGGGTTTCAGTCACATCAGAACACCATATATGAAGTACAGGAAGGAAGGTATATCGAGGCCTGATACTAAAAGTCTGGACATCGAAGATCGAGACCTCATAACCCTTTAAAAATATAATTATTTATATAGGCACCGACAATGCTGAGAAGGGGAAAACAAAGGAAATCATTGAAAATTTTAGGACCCTAGGGAGCCTTTCTCTCTCCTCAAGATAGGACACATGGCAGTAGATAATTGGCTCTGTGGAGCTAACAAGGTTGATGTCCTCAGTGTGATGTGTTTGTACAGTGCACGTGGCAGTGGATTTCAACATTTTAGTGGGCCTAATAGGGAAACTTTGGGTGACACATGTCACAACTAAGGAGGCTCTATGTGGAGATGATGATATCAACATGATGCCCTATCGAAGGTTGGTAGTTTGGACGAAAGATATTTCATAATCCCCCATTTAATTATTTTATAAAAATTCAAATTCGATGGAGGGGCTGTGATGTTGTTAGCACTTGGTCATGATGACTTAGAGGACCAAGGGCGTAGAAAATGCAGAGCGCCCAAGGGCTATGTTGAATATCAGAGTTGAAAAATCTTGGACATCTTTTGAAATTGAATTTTTTAAAGGATTCTAATGAGGGGTTTCTAATGTGTGGCTGGCAGTTGGTTCCAAGCGCCCAAAGAACCAAGGGCATAGACTAAGGTCGCACACCAAAATTCTATGGAGCCCATCGGAGGAGGGATACATTGTAACATTGTTCTAATTTCTAACTTGAAGAAGTTCCAATGGAGGGGATTCGATGTTATGTGACACTGGGTCATAAGCATTCATAAGAATTGAGGGCTTAGGGTGGAAAGAGTGCCTAAGTGCTAAGAAGGAATATCGTAGAAAGGAGATATCAAAACTCTATTCTAATTTCATTTTAAAAAGGTTATGATAATAAGGAGCTTCGACATTATTTCGCACTTGGTCACAGGCATTCAAAGAACCAAGGACAAAGCATGAATACTAAAGGGAGATGGGTTCCTAACAAGAGTTTAAAGGCTTAAGCATTGAAGCACCCAGTCCATTGGTCATGGCATAGGGTTCTACGGTGAAATTGCAATAAGAGGGTTAAGAGAAAAGAGGTTGAGGAGCATCAAAATGTTACGATCTCATAATGTTCCTTTTTATAAGAGTTACAAAGGATGTGATATTGTAGCCCCCTCAAGTGCTATACTAATTTTCACATGCATTGTTTCTATGGCATATGAATAATGAGGAGCTAGCATGGGATGGCTCCAAGCATCGAAACTTTGAATTTTTGTAACCTCATTTTAATTAAAGTTACGATACACGTCAGCTCTAAAACTACACCATTGAAGTGTTAAGTGGTGTATTGGGTTCTGATAATGTACCACAAAGGAAATCAAGGGATGGATGGGTTGAAAGCTAGGTCATAGGGAACCCTTAATGCCACCATGCCTAATCATGGCCTACTCTATAAAGAGGAAATTCATGTTGTTAAAGGTAGAAAGTGACAGGTGAACTTGCTGAGAATTATGGGAGAATATGGAAATAGAAATATGGCCAGATCATCATCCTACCACTCATATAGACATTGGAGCCTAAGTCTTCCTAAGGAAATCAGAGGAATTGACATGGAGATATTTTGTTGTGTCCATCACGACACCTCACATTTCTCATGTTTTTTTATTTAGTAAAAATTTTCTTTTTCAAGAAGAGAGTCAGATCTGTTTTGTAATAATTAGGACATTCACATGCTCAGACAACTGAGTCGATCAAACAATTATAACATTTGAAGATATTTTGTAACTTGTTTTGCTTTAGTTCTACCTATAAAAAGAGGGAGGAAACTCATTAAAAAGGCTCCAAAATTCTACTCTCAGAGGATCCGAAGTTTGTTTTCTAAAGTTCTGAACTCTTTTTTCAGAGGAGGTTCCAAATGTGGTTCTAAAGTCTTATTCTTGAGGTTGTTATTGATTCTTTGGTAAATTTTTCATATTTAGGCCTACAATTTGTTTTCGTTTTGGAAGTTAATGAAGAGTTTCTAGTGATTCCAATCATTTGGGATATGTAGTATGTGTTCTTCATTTGTGTGTCATTTCATGTGTTTATATTCCTAAGAAATTGTGTAAGTAGTAGCTATTGGATTGACTTATAAATCATAGATTTACTATGTTATATTGTAGTAGAAAATCCCTATGAATATTATAGATTTACTATGTTATAGTGTGACATAATGTACCCATGAAATATTGAGCTGGAAACCTTAAAATGCACTCCATAGTTTCTACGTTTTATTTCCTTATTCTTTCATAATTTTGTTGGGATTTTTTGCATAGGATTATGTGTTTATCTAGCCCTCTGCACTAGGTTCCTCCCTTATATTTCTCCTTTTCGTATTTACTATAACGACAAATCTAAGTAGTATTCTCTCTGTATCAGCCACCATACTAGAAGCATCTATTCTTGGGAATGATGTCCTATTACTACATATACTATATCTGCCTCTGAGAAAAGGTATTTGAACCAAATTTAAAATCATTTTCCCTTATCTCTTGAGTAAGAATAAATTATCTTCAAGAGAGGCTAAGATGTCCTAGGCACTGATCTCTCCTCAACCCAGGGGTTGTCTCTAGGAGCCAGAACAATTTATATGGTTTAATTTTATTAAATTAGTTATTTAAATTACAGAAAAGTGGACGGTGGGAATCATCAAATCATTATTTGATTCAATATTATTATTAAGATTCAATTATAATGAAAATGAAAACAAAGTAACATGGAGATGTCGAGAAAATGATTTAATGATTTTTAGGATTATAAAATTTAGTTGATTAAATCACTTTTTCCAATGCATAAATAAATTTAATAAAAAAAAATGTCACATAGATATTCACAATAATATAGAAAATTAGGGACAGCAAGCCCTAGGCGATGAAACTGTGAAAATATGCATGTAGGGTGTCAAAGATCTCTACAGGGAGCATAAGATATCAGCCCAACAATGGGCAACCACTCGTTACTATGTGGGTAATCAAACCCCAGCGAAATTTTGAAAGGAAAAAGGGTGCAAGGATAACAAACAAGACACAAATGGGCACCTGACAAGGCTAGAATATACTCTCTAATGGTAAAAAATTTACAATTTTAATATACTCACTAATTGTAGACATTTTATAGCTAACAATTTTTCCCAAAAATTGTTGGGTTTTTCAATAGGTTTTTTGTTAAACCTAGGCAGATTTTAAAAAAGTCAGATTATAGTTGTCAAGTTGTGGAATCCATTTCTTGTATTAAAATGATGATTAAACCAATAAAAGTTTAAGATATTGCACTTAAAAAAGGTGTAATATGTAGTGCAATGCAATTCATATTACCCATTTATATGTTACGAAAAGTTTAGGTTGAATAATGTGACGTTTATACAAATAAAGTACTATGAGGGTGAGATTGATGTTCTTAAAGTATGATGACACTTTCTTGACCTCTTAAAACCACAAATCATATCACTTGATCGAGTAGAGAAATATAGAATTCTATGTTCATATAACTAATTTAATGCATTTTTTTTTTTGTTTTTTTTTTTTTTTGTTTCAGTTTTTACCCAAAAACATATCTATACAGTAATTTTCTTTATCATGATTAGTTATTTTATATAAATATTATATGTGTTGTGAGAATAAGTTTTTATAATGTTTGGTTAATAGTAATTAAAATTAAATTATTATATTATAAAATAAAAATTTGTATAAAAATTATAATTTAAATGTAACACCAATATTATTTTATAAAAAAACAAACAAAATCAACATATTAAAAAAAAAAAAGTTATCTAAAAAATAATAAATTTGAATAATATTTAATTATTCTATATAAATTTAAGGTCATAATTAATAATTTAAAAATTAAACAAATCTAAATTATTTATTATCACGCACTACAAGTAATATAATGAAACATAAAATAATAAAATAATGTAATATAGAAATATGGATATTAAAAAACATAAATACATATACAACAAAAGTGACCAAACCTAAGTAATAATTTTACATGTAACTACATAAAGCTTTGGTACCATTATTCACTATGATTACACATATATCTAACCTAGCTCATGGGATTACGTGCTTTTAGATTTACCTAATATCACATATCTATTATGTTCATAGTAAAATGGGTAGATCTCTATGAATAGAGTTACATACACTAAGTTCGTACCTAGAAAGTATGTCGATTCAGCATATATGATCACGTGAAATTTGCTGGAAAAAAGAGTATGCCAAGATGAAATAAGCTTACCAAAATTAAAATCTGAAATCTGTGCAAGTATCGTTGTCACTTTGAATAATTATAGTTTGATAATTCTAATTAAAATTATATATATCACATCACTTTGAATAATCACAGTTTTCTCATTCTAATTAAAATTATCTAAAAAATAATCACTTGATAATATTTAATAATTGTGATTTCATAATTATAAGAAAGATGTTATTTTTACATAATCTTTTTCAAATTTACAAAGTAAATTTTATAAAAATAAACTTTATAAAAATTCTCTTTTCAATAATTTAGAGCAATGAAAATAAGATTTTTAAAAATTTTAAAAATTAATTTTAAATTTGAAAAAAATATTAATAGAAAAAATTTATGTTAATTTTATAAAAAACATTAGAAACAAAAAAACAAAGAATTTTGAAAAAAATTAATTGCAATATAAAACTGACCATGTGCAAGTTAAGAAAATTAGATTCTGGTATAAAAAGTGAAGTCAATTTCCAACCCAAAAAGAATATTTCCTGCCTCCTAGCCTATTTCAATTTACACAGTTTTTATTGGGTAAGTTTTATTTGTTCTGTTAAAAAGTGAAGTTAATTTCCACCCCAAAAAGAATATTTCCTGCCTCCTAGCCTATTTCAATTTACACAGTTTTTGTTGGGCAAGTCTTATTTGTTCTGTTATGAATTTATAAATGTGTGGGTAGTATTGGGTCTAATCAAAACCAATACATTATTCTGGGAAATTCTAAATGGAAATTCATCATTTTGTTTGAAATTCCACTGTAATGAAATAACACTAGGAATAACGTTGTCATGGTTTCTTCCTTTCAACCTAGCTATTTTTGTAACCATTTCAAAAGGAAAGATTTTTCCTAGTGGAAGACATTCAAAGTATTCCATTTCAAGTTCAACTTTGCACATAATAGAGATGAAGTTGATGCACAACACTTTCCCCTCATTCTTTCCAAGATATAATTTTAAGGGATCCTGAGAAATGAATATGATGAGCCTATTTTGTTTTATTCATGAGGGAGAACTAGTGATCTCGTAACTCACTATAAAATTTAAATTTCATTTCAAATCAATGTGTCATAATTTTTAATGGGCTCATCACTATGTTATAGTATATGTGATGACCTTCTCACACATGTTTCTGTTGGAAATAATACTGAGAGGGGGGGTGAATCAGTATTATCAAGTCAATTATTTTCCTTTTCAAACCCAAATCATATACGCTCCTTCAGTTAGTGAAAACCGCGTATATACACAACTACAGATAAGGAAACCTGTGTATACCATGCAGACTTATAATTTAATTTATCTTACCGATTTTGATCATTAATATATGTATCAGAATCAAATAAACAGTAACCATAAACAGTGAAACAGAGCAGAAGACAATCACACACAAGATATAAGGTGGAAACCCAATGTGGGTGAAAACCACCTGCTACAATTCGTCTCTATCTTCCTTTATTTAGAAACTTATTTTTATAATGTTTCTGTACTTGTGCAGTCCTTTACCAGTACGCAGGCTGCTACCTGCAGAGAGCTACAACCCTCTCTCGTTCTCCAACTTTTCATGGAAGGGAGATACAACCCCGTTAGCTCTTGTACTAGTTGGGATACTAGTACACACGCTACTACCTACAGAAGGCTACAACCAGGGACCATGTTTCATCTTTGCTTCCAAGGACCACGTTTCATAAATTTTCAGACTGGATCCATGAACATCAATCAAACATCAAGAATTTTTGCATCAAACAATCTCCTTTTCACCAATTAACACTAAATAAAATAGACACTTCTCTGGCAGCTATACCCAGAACACAGTAACAGTAACCACCCACCAAATTCTGACCCCAGAACACTGCAGCAATAAACAGAAGCAGCTAAAAGATAATTCAAGAGACATATGCTACTTCAAGAACCAGAAACCTGCATACAGATCTATAAAGGATAATTCACTCTTTCAAACATTCAGACATTAGTTAACCTAGATTACCAGATTTATAGATTGAACAAACACCACATAGAATAGATCAAAATCATACAAAGATACTATCATTCAAGCCTTAAGATTTTGACCCATCAATAGAACTTATCCTTCTCCTTACTCTCAGGTTCCGTCTTCATTCAGATCCAGATATGCACCATAACCCAATCACAGTATTCCACATGTAGCACTTTATCAAATATTCAATAATTCAGATGATACCTTTCCAAATGATCTCCTTCCTCTTTTATAGCCTTAGGCCTTTCACAATACCACGCTCCAAAAACCATAACAATTCAATACCATGGACCCAATACTTGGGTTCAACTCTTTTGGATGCAATAACATGGACCAAAACCATAAGATAAAAAACTATCGGACTAACACCATGAGCCACCATAAAATTTCCCATGTGCGTGCACTTTTCTCTGCATGAAAGTGCGTGAACTTTTCTCTACATGAAAGTGTGTGAAATTTTCTCTGCATGAAAGGAACTTTTCTCTGCTTGAAAGTGCGTGAACTTTTCTCTGTATGAAAGGAACTTTTCTCTGCATGAAAGTGCGTGAACTTTTCTCTGTATGAAAGGAACTTTTCTCTCCATGAAATTGCGTGAACTTTTTTCTGCATGAAATTCCATGAAAGTCCGTGCACTATAATTTATCATCTGAGATGAGTGGGTTGCCATCAAGTATAACGTATGTATCATAATGCCAAAAATCTCCCCCTTTGGACTTTGACATCAAGGGCAAAGGGGCGGACTACCATACTCCCCCTGAGTACCTGCTAAAAAGTCTGAATGAGCTCCCCCTTTGTATATGCTCTGTGCTGAAATGTTGTCTGTAAAAAGATGTTCTACAAGAAAGAACATGAATCCATTCATTATAACTAACCTTCCTATCATCAAGACTCATATATACATCCATCTCCCATCCATGTGGGAATAGACAAGATAGACAAAACTCATTCATCCCAGGCATAGTGGGGAAACCAAACTAGGTCGTTACATGACCTTGATATGAAAAGAAGTACATGACATAGAGACAAGAACAACTATCAGTAGAATCAACATTCAGACCAGCACACATTGATCTACTCCACCACAAAACTCTTGGGAAATCAAACCAAGGACTTCTAGGATAATGTCAACAATGCATCATTAGAAGAATATATGCTCCCCCTGAACTTGTGCCAGATGATCTCTGATAGACCCATTCGACCCACATAGATCGGTAAATGTACGTGTATCCACCTGCGTACAACAGACAAGATTCAACAGCAGGATGATGCATCAACAACCCCCTGCTTCTGTCTAAGGTATTCAAATGTCTCCCTGGCCAATGGTTTGGTGAGTATATTAGCAACTTGTTCCTTGGAGGGAACATACTCCAATTTGACCTTTTGTTCCAGCACTTGTTCCCAGAGAAAATGATACTTGATTAGTATGTGCTTTGTCTTTGAATGCATGACTAAATTCTTTGAAATGCTCATTGCACTTGTATTATCACATAAGATGGAGATAGGTGGAGTAGAAGTGATTTGATAAACCTGCAAGGTTTGCATCATCCAAAGGATTTGGGTGCAACAAGATGCAGCAGCCGCATATTCTTCTTCAGCTGTAGATAATGCAATAGAACTCTGTTTCTTGCTGAACCAAGATACTAATATGGAACCCATAAAGAATGCACCACCACTAGTGCTTTTTCTGTCATCCACGCTTCCAGCCCAATCTGCATCTGTATAAGCATGAAGAGTGAGATCCTCATCTCTAGGATACCATAGGCCATAGTTTTGAGTTCCTTGAAGATACTTGAAAATTCTCTTTACTGCCTGAAGATGAGTTTCCTTAGGATTTGCCTGAAATATTCCAACCATTCCTACTGCATGCATGATGTCTG
>APFE030045596.1:0-25235 GCA_000404065.3 Pinus taeda | reverse complement strand
TGTCATTTCCAAATGAGACCTTCTTCTCCTTCTCCAAGGCACTATATGACTGAAGTTTTTCTTTATCACCTGTCATATGTTTCGAACATCCACTATCGATGTATCATTGATTTTCCTGTCCTTCCGCATATAAGGCTATACCACATCTTTCTGGTTGTGGTTCTTTCATTCTCCATGTTTTGATATTTGAGGCTTGCTCCTTCTGAGTTGTCTGCCAAAACCTGCTCCTGTATTCAGAGTCTTCATGTCCAAAATTATTACAAATAGAACATTCTACTTCATTTTCAAGAGCAGAAAATTTATTGTAGGTCCTTTTCGTGATCCCAGTCATACTCCTCTGTTTTGAGTTTCTCTAGTCATGATAGTCTTGTAGGCAACACACTGAGCTGCTTTGTGTCCAAAGTTGTGATAAGAGAAACATTGGCCATTGAAGAAATTCCTGTGATTATCAACCCTGTAGACCGAATGATTGTAGTTTTCATTGACATTCATTCTTGAGGCAAATTGAGAATGATTTACCTATGGTCTGTTGTAGCTTTTGTTTATCCTTGAAGTAGATTGCCCCTGATTTACTTGGTGATCTTTGTTCATTCTTGAAGAAAAATGTCCCTGATTTACCTTGTGATCTCCATTGGGCCTTTGCTCACTCCTCTGTGCTGCATCAAGATAACTTTTGGAGGTGGATGGTTTATGTGCTTGAAATGTTTCTTCATTATATCCTAGACCTGTCTTGATAAGTGGAGAATGCTGCACATTGATAATTTCATCTAGAGTTTCAGATCCTTTAACAAATCTAAGATTAAGCGCTTTTGTTTTCTCAATCTCTTTTCTAAGTCCCACAATTTCACGTTCTAAAATTTCATGATGTTTTTCCCTTTCAGCCAGTTGAAATTGCAAAGTATCAATAACCATATTTTTCTCTTCTAAGCAAATTTTGAGTTTAGAAATCTCTTCATAAAGACCTTCTTCATCTATAGAATCCATAAAATCATCATCTTCAGAAGCCATTAAAAGTCTATATTTATTACCTTGTTCATCTTCATCACTATTTGAGAGTCCATCACTGTCTTCATGAGTGTAGTAGCTTTTCTTACTTACATTCTGTTTCTTGTTCCATCTAACAGGTTCCTTACCTTTGTCAAGCTTATCTTTATGAGGACACTTGGTAGCATAGTGACCAACTCTTCCACAAGCAAAGAATTTGAAGCGTAACTTACCTTTGAATCTTCTAGCACCGCATTGAAGGTTCTTGACAAAATTTGATTCTTCCTCTTCTTCTGACATATGCCCTGACTCATAGTAATCTCCTTTACCTGAAGCCTTGAATGCAGCTTCTCTCCTGCCTGATGGTCCTCCTTTCCACATTTCATAAGCGGTTAGAATTCTGTGTAGCTGCGACATGGTAATTTCCTGAAGATTCTCCTTTTCTTCTATTGCAGAAACATTTGATTCAAACTTAGAGGACAAAGATCTTAGAACCTTTTCAACCACAACAGCCTCTTTTATTTCTTCACCCAAGTTTTCATACAATTAACAATCTCATCTATACATAGGAAATATTTAGCCACACTTTCTTCATTATACATTCTGAGATTTTCATATTGAATTCTGAGGGTTTGAAGTTTTGCTCATTTTACCTGTTCATCTCCTTCATAGCTCAGAACGATCTTGTCCCATATTTCTTTTGTGGTTTTATACTGCATCACCTTGACAAATTCAGATTGCGATAGACATCCTAATAGAGTATTGACAGCCTTTGCATTTGTTTCAAACTGCTTCTTTTCAGCCAGATCTGTAGGAGTAGCTGAAGGAAAAGTGTACCCTGTATCTATGATATCCCAGACATCAGACCCCAAGAGATTGAAGATAGGCTATGACTCTTACCTTCCAATAGACGAAGTTGGTCCCATCAAAAATTGGTGGCCTAATCGATGCTTCTCTCTCGTAGTTGCTCATGATGATAGATCTTCCTTCAAGCGATCAAGCTTCTTCTGACAGGACCTGCTCTGATACCAATTGTTGGAAATAATATTGAGAGGGGGGGTGAATCAGTATTATCAAGTCAATTATTTTCCTTTTCAAACCCAGATCATATACGCTGCTTCAGTTAGTGAAAACCGCGTATATACGCAACTACAGATAAGGAAACCCGCGTATACCATGCAGACTTATAATTTAATTTATCTTACAGATGTTGATCATTAATCTATGTATCAGAATCAAATAAACAGTAACCAGAAACAATGAAATAGAGTAGAAGAAAATCACACACAAGAACACAAGATATAAGGTGGAAACCCAATGTGGGTGAAAACCACCTGCTACAATTCGTCTCTATGTTCCTTTATTTAGAAACTTCTTTTTACAATGTTTTTGTACTGGTGTAGTCCTTTACTAGTACGTAGGCTACTACCTGTAGAGAGCTACAATCCTCTCTCGTTCTCCAGCTTTTCTTGGAAGGGAGCTACAACCCCCTTAGCTCTTGTACTAGCTGGGATACTAGTATGCAAGCTACTACATGCAGAAGGCTACAACCTTCTCTTTGCTTCAAAGGACCACGTTTCATAAATTTTCAGACTGGATCCATGAACATCAATCAAACATCAATAATTTCTGTATCAAACAATCTCCTTTTCACCAATTAACACTAAATCAAATAGACACTTCTCTGACAGCTGTACCCAGAACACAGTAACAGTAACCACCGACCAAATTCTGACCGCAGAACACTGCAGCAATAAACAGAAGAAGCTAGAAGATAATTCAAGGGACGTACGCTACTTCAAGAACCAGAAACCTACGTACAGATATATAAAGGATAATTCACTCTTTCAAACATTCAGACATTAGTTAACCCAGATTACCAGATTTATAGATTGAGCAAACGCCACATAGAACAGATCAAAATCATACAAAGATACTATCATTCAAGCCTTAATATTTTGACCCATCAATAGAACTTATCCTTCTCCTTGCGCTCAGGTTTCGTCTTCATTCAGATCGAGATTTGCACCATAACCCAATCACAGTATTCCAGATCTAGCACTTTATCAGATATTCAATAATTCAGATGATACCTTGGCGAATGATCTCCTTCCTCTTTTATAACCTAAGGCCTTTCACAATACCACAGTCCAAAAGCCATAACAATGCAATACCATGGACCCAATACTTGGGTTCAACTCTTTTGGATGCAATACCATGGACCAAAAACATAGGATCAAAAACTCTCGAACTAATACCATGAACCAACCATAAAATTTCCCATGTGCGTGCACTTTTCTCTGCATGAAAGTGCATGAACTTTTCTCTGCATGAAGGTGCGTGAACTTTTCTCTGCATGAAAGGAACTTTCTCTGCTTGAAAGTGCGTGAACTTTTCTCTGTATGAAAGGAACATTTCTCTGCATGAAAGTGCGTAAACTTTTCTCTGCATGAAAGTGCGTGAATTTTTCTCTGCATGAAAGTCTGTGAAAGTCTGTACACTATAATTTATCATCTGAGATGAGTGGGATGCCATCAAGTACAACGTATGTATCATAATGCCAACAGTTTCCAAATATATTTTGTTTTGATGATTTACATAAATATGGTTTTTTGTAGTTGAAAGAATAGAAAAGCTTTTGTTTAAGGGTCAAATTTGCAAATCATTTCCTTGAGAGAGAATGGATAGAGGGTTAACCTCAAGATCAACAAACTAAAGCTAATGCAAGTACGAGAGGTAGTTCTATCAATTTAACTTGTATTTTATGTTTATTGGATAACTATAGCATGTGTCCTTGAATTTCCCCACTTAAGCTGAAAATAGTGATAAACCATAGAATAAACATCACATCAATGAATCATTAGTTGCAGTATGTTGGAGCTAAAGTTTAGCCATTAGAAAAATAGAGTTTAATGTAAATGAAAGAGAAATTAAATATAAATGAAATGTTATGAAATGGAAATTTCCAATGGAGGGAAGAATAGTTGTAAGATATTTCCATTAAAAGGCTAAAATATTCTCTCCTAAGTTTAGCGTTAAGGGTTTTTGAGGAGCATGTAATGAGAATTTGATTTTGTCTTTAGGGATGGATGGGGTCTAGGAGTGTGGGAGCAACTAAAGAGGTTGGGAATGCATATTGTATAAAATTTTGTGGTTTGTTAATGAAATAAATCTTGATTTCGATATTGTGTTTTTTTTGCAACATCTTATGGGTTAGTTTGTTGTACAGTTTCGTGGGTTACTTTGTTGTACAGTTATGTGTTTGATTTGCAGTAGTGTGCTTTTATGGCCTAGTGTTTGTGATATGTAATGTGTTATTTTTAGTTGGTTGTTCATAGTTGTTTTATGTTCAATTTCTTCAAGTGTGCTCATTTTGTTCTCCATATGTGGTGTTTATTTCTGCAATAAGTATTTACTGCTGCAAATTTTTATTTCAGTTTCATTTTTTTTTCTCTTAGTTTTCTTCCTAGATAGAGGGTATAAAATGTGTCTAACAATTTACACTAGCCTCAAGACCTAATAAGCTACATATATAGGACCACATGAACATTTTTTTGTCAGTAATGAAAGATTGTGGTTCAAAACCTGATAAGTGTTAGAGTCCCAGAGTCCAGTGACAAATGATAATCCTTAGTGATTAGTTCTTCCTAGTGTTAATTGTTAGCATGGGCCAGAATAGGCTCTAGTATTGCATTTCCTGTGCTTGCATCTCTAAGTCTTACGATCCTGGATTTGATAATTAAATGTTGGAATTATGATACATATAACTCCACCAAAAAGGATTGCAAGTAAGGAGTTTAAATGAAATGTATGAAGATTATTTTAAAAGGAAATTATGGTCGATTTTAAAACTAGTGTATTCATATAAATTAAATTCATTAGAAAATTTCAAAACATGTATCTCATAATTCTTCTTACATTATCAAAGTCTTGATGGTGTTGAACGTGCCAACATATAGGGTCTCTCCACTATATGAGGTTGCAATTAGACCTCACACCATTTGGTGTAGGACTCCTATCAAAAATATGGCCTGACTACCATTAACTTAGATATTTTCCTTGGCTTAAATAGTCAGCATGATAAAGTGGAGTGCATGTTCTTTTGAATGAGAAAAACAGTGGGCCTTGTGAAATGCTCAATTTTAAATGTATCAAGGTTCTTTCACTACAGAGGAGACAATGTGAGCCACTAAGAGAAAAGTAATAGTACCAATCTAGTTGAGATGCACACATATAAATGAGAAAGAATCATTAGACATCAAGGGAAATAGTTCACATAGATGCAACGATCATTGAAATCATAGCAACACATTTCCAACAAGTTCAGCAACAAAGTCGTTGAAATAGTTCAATTACTTTAGTACTTAAGGAAGCCAACATAAACCACAAACATTGAAAGAGTAGTCTCAAAACATCCATGATCCATGTATGAAAATGTGCGCTCAAAGGGAAGACATGTTTCTTTTGGCATAGTTCGTAACAACAAAGGGCAATGATGATTTAGAGTACGCTATGTTCTCTTGGAGGGTGCATGGTGCACTTCAGAACAACAAATGGTTCCTAATCAAGGCTTAAAAGTGTGTTTTTGTGCTTCTAGCCTTAATGGGTTAGCTTGTGCCACCAAATTTTTCTAACACTGTAAGATAGAACAAGGGGAGAATGCAATGACTCTAGACATGAAATCAAGTGCGACATATACCAAATCATCAATAAACACTAGATAGGCTTAAACGATGATAAATAAACATCAAAACACCAGTTTACATACACTTCCCAAGTAAAACGAACAAAATGTATGTGACTATGACCAAAAATGTCTTTTTACAACAAACAAAGGTGTTATAACAATAAAGTGTACTAGAGATGTTCTATAAAATGTAACGACACTTAGGAATGATCAAGAAATCTTGAAACATGTAGAATTACTTGAAACGACACTTGAAGACCAAAGCGACACTTGATGCGACAGTTTGGTAGGCTCCAAAGTCTAAATGTAGTGAAATTTTGGAGGGTGTTATGGTAGGAATAACACAACGATTGAAAAAAATCATAAGATTTAATGGAATTATAACATTATTTTAAATTATTATTATTATTACAAAAATAAAATATATAATATATATATAATAAATAGAATAAAATTATTAATATATATATATTAAATTATATATATATATAATAAATATATAAATATAATAAAATATAAATAAACTACTGCAATGATATAAAATTAAAAAATGGAAACAAATACAGACTCACTTCAGTACTAACAAACATGAAAAACATTACTTCATTCGAGTGTCTAAAATTAAAAAACATAAAAATACTAAATTATAAAATAATAAAAAATAATAAAATATTATTATTATTATTATTATTGATAAAAAGATATAACTATATCTATATCTCATATCATATATATCTATATCTATATCAATAATATATAATATATATAATAATAATAATATATAATAATATATATATAAGAAATATCGATAGACATTCTTAATCGAGGAGACTCACAACAATTTCCCTCTTTAATTTTCCTTTTTTGACGTCATAACATTAAAATAACATAAGTTATCCTTGCATATTTCACCTATTTATGTCTCATCATTGGATCATAATTCATATCTCTGTCCTAAGGATGAGCCACAGTTGATGGCTATAAACGTCTTCTCATGACCATAAAAACTTGAGTGAGTAATCCGGAAATGCTAGAATGAAATTACTCTTCTTATAGAATATTTAGGGAATCCAGTTTGTTAATCTCTAAATAAGATTTGTTAAAATACCATGGGCTAATACCATGGCTTATCAATACCACATGCGTAAAAGATCATAAGTCATTTTCATATGATGCTTGTTTATATAACATTTCTTTTAATTAAAAAGGCGTAACTACTTTGAAAATAAATTTCAAAATTTGATTTGTGTATACTACTAAGATTATTTTATGGAAATTAAATATATATCATCTACCAAAAATTTTCTAAGGATGAGGTCCAACTAATACGTAGAGAGGTTTAGTCCCCGCAAGTCTTGTGCTCCAATCTTGGGCAAGACTATGTATGCCCAATAATTACTCCATACACAAATTCTTGAGTTGACAAAAAAAATATAATGAACTAAATAATTATTGATAATTAAATTAAAATCTAAAATTTATAACTACTACTAGAAAAATTATATAAATAAAATATATAATAATATAATATAAATAAGTATCTCAGTCTTATCATTAATAATACCCAAAAAATTATTTGAACTAATTATTTAAAGAAACAAAAATAAAAAAGTATTGTGGGCATGATAAATAAAAAACAATAATAAAAATATACATGGAGGTTACTACGTAGTTAAAAGTTGGATAGTTGGTGTTGTGTGATTATTGATATCACATCACTTTAAGTGACATCTGAACAAATAAAGTGGCACCCAATGCATATATTAATAATCTCGATGGTAATGGAGGGTAGGTACGGGTGAGCATTATATTATCAAATATTTTAGGATGGAGTTGCATAAATTTCATATATGCAAGGATGGTGATAATTTACATGAACTCTACATCATAAAAAAATTATATTACAGAATGTTTATTATTATTTAATAATAATAATGTTGTAGATTAAATGTGTTGTATCTGTAATACGTTCTTGTATTTATGTTGAATGGTCATGTTTTCCATCCCTGATACAATAAGGAAGAGGTGCATTCTTGGTCATTCAAATGGAAATTAAAAGCGAAAGGAAACACATCGAATGACAATCTCAGAGAAGGCTCACCATATCGGGGGTCGATATCAGATGGGAGACCCGAAATTTTGGAGCTAGAATTCAGCGGATAGTAGAAAAGGGGAGTGTGGAAATACCAGAGGCCAAAATGAAAAGGGGAGTGTCGAAATTCGGGCTTTAGTCACATCAGAACCCCATAAATGAAGGACAAGAAAGAAGGTATATTGGGGCTTGATAATAAATGGTTGGACATCGGAGATCAAAACCTTGTAACCCTTTAAAAATATAATTATTTATAGAAGTGTCGACATCTCTAAGAACGGGAAAAAAAAAGAAATCATTGAAAATATGAGGACCCGAGGTAGCTTTTATCTCTCCTCAAGACACGACACATGGGGGTAGGTAATTGTCTCCATGGAGCTGACAAGGCCAATAACGCCAGTGTGATGTGGCCGTACAGTGCACGTGGTAGTGGATTTCGACATTTTAGTGGGCCTAATGGGAAACATTTGGGTTAAATGTGTCACAACCAAGGAGGCTCTATGTGGAAATGATGATATGAGCATGACACCCCAAGGAAGGTTGGTAGTGTGAAGGAAAGAGTTTTCGTAAGCCCCCGTTTAATTGTTTTATAAAAATTCTGATTTGATGGAGGGGATCCAATGTTTTTTTCACTTGGTCATGAGGACTTAGGGGACCAAGGGCATAGAAAATTTGGAGCACCCGAGTGCTATGTTGAATATTGATGGTCAAAAATCTTGGACACCTTTTGAAGTTGCATTTTTGAAAGATTCCAATGAGAGGGGTTTCCAATGTGCAGTTGGTAGTTGGTTTCCAGGCCCCAAATAACCAAGGGTGTGGACCAAGGTCAAGCACCCAAGTGATATGGATCCCATCGGAAGAGGGACGCAATTGTAACTTTGTTCTAATTTCTAACATGAAGAAGTTTTGATGGAGGGGATCCAATGTTATGTGGCACTGGCTGATAAGAGTTCAAAAGAATTGAGGGCTTAGGGTGGACAGAGCACCTAAGTGCTAAGAAGGAATATCGTAGCAAGGAGATAATAGAACTCTATTATAATTTTATTTTAAAAAGGTTACGATAATAAGGAGCTCTGACATTATGTCGCACTTGGTCGCAAGCATTCAAAGAACCAAGGGTGAAGCATTAATACTAAAGGGAGATCGGCTCCTAACAAGAGCCCAAAGGCTTAAGCACTCAAGCGCCCAGTCCAGTTGTCATGGCACAAGGTTCTATGGTGAAATTATGATAAGAGCGCTAAGAGAAAAGGGGCCGAGGAGCACCAAAATGTTACGATTTCATAATGTTCCTTTTATAATAGTTACGATAAAGGAAGGCTCTGATACTGTAGCCCGCCTCAAGCACTATAATGATTATCACATGTTGGTTTTATGGCATATGAATAATAAGGAGCTAAGCACGGGATGGATCAAGGCATCAAAACTTTGGATTTTTGTAACCTCATTTTAATTGAAGTTACAATACACCTCGTCCCTGAAACTGCACCATGGAAGTGTTAAGAGGTGTATGGGGTTCTGATAGTGTACCATAGAGGAAATAAAGGGATGGATCGGTTGGAAGCTAGGTCACGAGGCACCTTCAATGTCACCACGCCTAATCATGGCTTGCTCCAGAAAGTGGAAATTCAAGTTGTTAAAGGTAGAAAGTGACAGGTGAATTGGCTGAGGATCGTGGGCGAATATAGTAGCAGAAATATGGCCAGATCATTAGCCTGCCACTCATCTAGACATTGGAGCCTAAGTCTTCCTAAGGAAATAAGGGGAATCGACATGGAGATAATTTGTTGTGTCCATCATGACACCCCATATTTCTCATGTTTTGTTATTTCCTACTTTTTTTCATTTTCAAGAAGAGAATCATATCTTTTTTGTAATAATTAGGACATTCACATGGTTAGACAACTGAGTCGATCAAACAATTGTAACATTTGAAGGTATTTTGTAAGTTGTTTTGCTTTGGTTCTACCCATAAAAAGAGGGAGGAAACTCATTAAAAGGGCTCCAAATTTCTGCTCTGAGAGGATCCAAAGTCTGTTTTCTAGAGTTCTGAGCTCTTTTTCAGAGGAGGTTCCAAATTTGGTTCTAAAGTCTTATTCCTGAGGTTGTTATTGTTTCCTTAGTAAAATTCACCTATTTAGGCCTGCAATCTGTTTTCATTTTGCAAGTTAATGAAGAGGTTCTTATGATTCCAAGCATTTCGGATATGCAGTATGTGTTCTTCATTTGTATATCATTTCATATTCGTTTATGTCCTCATAAATTATGTAAGTAGTAGTTATTGCATTAACTTATATATCATAGATTTACTATGTTATATTGTAGCTAGCAATCCCTATGAAGATTATAGATCTACTATGTTATAGTTCGACAGAATGTACCCATGAGATATTGAGTTGGAAACATTAAAATGGGCTCCATAATTTCTACATTTTACTTCCTTATTCTTTCATAATTATGTCGGGATTTGTTGCATAGGATTATGTCTTTATCTAGCCCTTTGCACTAGATTCCTCCCTTATATTTCTCCTTTTCATCTTTACTATAACGAAAAATCTAAGCAACATTCGTTGTGTGTTGGCCACCATACCCAAAGCATTTATTCTTGGGAATGATGTCCGATTACTACATATACTATATATGCCTCTAAGAAAAGTTAATTGAACAAGATCTAAAATCATTTTCCCTTATCTCTTGAGCAACAATGAATTATCTTCAAGGGAGACTAATATTTCCTAGGCAGTGATCTCTCAACCCAGGGGTTGTCTCTAGGAGCTACAACAAGTTGTATGGTTTATTTTTTTAAACTAGTTATTTAAATTATAGAAAAGTGGACGGCGGGAATCATTAAATCATTATTCGATTCAATGTCATAATTAAGGTTCAATTACAATGAAAATGAAAATAAAGTAACATGGAGATGTCGAGAAGATGATTTAACTAATAAAGAGGTTCTAGTGATTCCAAGCATTTGGGATATGCAATATTTGTTCTTCATTTGTATGTCATTTCATATTTGTCTATGTTCCTCATAAATTGTGTAAGTAGTAGCTATTGGATTGACTTATAAATCGTAGATTTACGATGTTATATTGTAGCAGACAATCCCTATGAAGATTATAGATTTACTATGTTATAGTGTGAAAAAATGTACCCATGAAATATTGAGCTAGAAACTTTAAAATGTGCTCCATAATTTCTACATTTTATTTCTTTATTCTTTCATAATTTTGTTGAGATATGTTGCATAGGATTATGTGTTTATGCAGCCCTCTACACTAGGTTCCTCCCTTATATTTCTCCTTTTCGTCTTTACTATAACAAGAAATCTAAGTAGCATTTTCTGTGTGTCAGCCACTGTACCTGAAGCATCTATTCCTAAGAATGATGTTCTATTACTACATATACTATATCTCCCTCTAAGAAAAGGTAACTGAACGAGATCTAAAATCATTTTCTCTTATCTCTTCAGTAGCAATGAATTATTTTCAAGGGAGACTAAGATGTCTTAGGGAGTGATCTCTCCTCAACCCAAGGGTTGTCTCTAGGAGCTACAACAAGTTATATGGTTTAATTTTATTAAATTAGTTATTTAAATTACAGAAAATTGGACTGTGGGAATCATCAAATCATTATTCAATTCAATGTTCTAATTAAGATTCAATTATAATGAAAATGAAAACAAAGTAACATGGAGATGTCGAGAAAATGATTTAATTATTTTTAAATAAATTAACAATTAATGAAGAATTATATATATATAATTATAATAATAATATTATATTATATATATATTTCGCAATAACAAAAAAATGATCCTAAATACCCATAATAATTATTAATGTGGTTGATATAAGCCTATCTATGTATATGAACCACATTGGAAAATATGATTGACATATATGCTTAATATATACCTATTGGCGTATATCAACCATATTTACCCTGGTAAATATAGTTGTACTAGTATATAATCTATTGAGATAAGAATTACTAAAGTTTACAATAATTGTTTGAATGTGTTTGATTTTCGACAGCTTTCTAATTTATATTTTTATTGTTATGTTAAAATAACAATAAATCATTTAATGATATGAATTTCATGTAACAACGTTTCTCTCCCATTCATTTATCCACAGGTCTCCAGAGATGCGGGAAAAGCTGTAGGCTCAGATGGATTAACTACTTAAGCCTTGGCCTTAAGCAAGAAGCATTTTCACGAGAAGGAGGATTCATTATACACTTACAATCCATTCTAGGCAACAGGTTTCTGTGATTCGCCATATTGATTATATTTCACATTTTATTACTGCCTTGATGTTTACGATGCTGAACAGGTGGTCGCAGATTGCATTACATTTGCCGGGACGCACGGACAATCAGATAAAGAATTACTGGAACTCTTGCATCAACAAAAAGGGAAAGCTCGATAGACACTGACACCATGCCCGAAGGACACCAGACACCTTATAACACCTGCAATGTGGGGCCCACACCTGAAAATCAGTTCTGTGGTCCTGGCCATTTGGAATTAAAAGTGGAAGAAGTAGAGCATCAAAAGAATGACATTAGCCACCCGATTTCCTATTTCCGGAATAATATTAATACCCTCTCATGTGATGCAGCGTTTCTGGAATCCACTGGAATCACCATGCCTGTTGTCGCGGAAAACGAAAGCTCGAAAGAAAAAGTTGGGTATGAAGGATGGACCACTACTCATTCTTATTCAAACGCAGATAGTTGGTCTCATGTCGTCAATCCAGGAGCTTTCACAGTTCATGAGACTGTGGAAGGTTACGCGAGGCTCCCCATTTACTTCCCACTACCAATTTGATTCACAAGAAATTAAATGTCTCCCCGGAAAATCTGACGATTATCATGTTGACGATGATTACAGGGATCGTCTAAATCTGAGTTCTGATTTAAACACGGGCGTCCCGACATATCGTGATCCTGATATCCACAGTGGGCAGAAAAGCTATCAGTTGCCTCAGATCCACATGAGTGGCGTCTCTGATCATCAACAGGATTGCTTATTAGATCCCTATCAAGAAACCAACGGAAATCTACTTTTCACGACGGCAGGACGAGGAAGACGAAGTGGACCGTCCGATGTAGAGTGTAACAGCGAAAGCGGCTATGTTACACATCCGGGCAATGACAATATGTACAATTTCAATACTGTCGCTGCCTCTGATCTCCATCGAATCCTTTGTAATTTCGATCAAATCTATTATAGCTAGGCTAACGCATTTAGTGATCTAGCCATCTAGCGGGTAGATGGAAAGTACTTTTTTATTTAATTAAATTGTGCAGAAATTTCAGCTAATTATGATGGTAATAGATATGTTAAGTTCTATGGATTTTATTTTTTTTTATAAGAAATAGGTTAAGTTCTAGGATTTTATATTTCTTTTATAATAATATATACATATTGATACATGATATATTTAATATTATACAATTTTTTTTATAATACATAGGTAAGTTCGAGGATTTTATATTTCTTTTATAATAATAATATACTTATTGTTACATTATTATATTTAATATTTTACAAGTATATAGGTTATGATTTTAATATTTTATAATACATAGGTTAGGTCGAGGATTTTATATCCTTTTATAATAATAATATTATTGTTACATTATATATTTAAATATTATACAGTGGTGTAAGGGTGTAAATTTTTGAAGGAATATATCTTTTTCTAAAATGTTTTAATTACAAAATTTTATTTCGAGTATAAAATATATATTTATTTGTTAACTTATATATTTAATATTATATAGTGGTGTAAGGGTTAAATTTTTTAAGTCATATATTTTTTTTCAAATGTTGTAATTACAAAAAAATTTATTTCAAGAAACTTGACTTCATTGAAAACATAATAAATTAAAAATTAAAATATCTCACGAGAGATTCCCAATCTTCCATATCACTATCTATAATGCCAACTTGCTTGTTAAGCTCGTATTCTCATTCTTCTATCAGTTGGCAGACCTCCAACGAACTACCCTCATGGTACTCAGAGGCAACTTCATTGATAATATGGGAGGCAGATTTGCGGCGACAAGGTTTTCCCTCAAGTTAATTAGTGAGACAAGACTTAGGCACACCTTAGGATTCTTACCTCGACTGTGAGAGAACCGAGTGGCTTTTCACTTCCTGCAGTCACACGAGCCAGGGTTCAAGAATTGCGGAGATGAATGGTGAAAGAAGGCATAGACCCGGTTAGGAAACCCAAGAATGGGTCATACCTGACTAGGGTGCCTGCCACAATAACCAGATGTAATAAGCTCATTTTAATCAAAACCTATTGCCTCCCTCTGACACAGACTTCCATCCATGAGTTTAAAAAAATTTGGAACCTGGAAAAAGGGTCCCTCCTTTCCTAGTGTAACTGAGGCGATGAGAAAAATACGAGCCCCTCTCATACTAAAAACCAAAAGTCGCAGAACCTATTCTACCAACATTCAAAAGTAAACCACTACCATAGCTCCATGGCCAGGCCGAGGAGCACAGTCAAGAGAAAAACACAGGCCCGACTCACCAAATACACATATGCAACAAGAGAATTCCAAAATAAAGAGACATGAATGTAAAGAAAACAGGGAAACCCTTATACCAAATTGTGAACGCTAGTCTGAGACGACAGTGGATGGATCAACACCCAGTGAAGGATTGCAAAATGCACCTTCCCGAGGCCGTAGAGCTGCTCGGACCAGGGTGGAATTGACCAAGGATTACGAACAAAATAATTATCAAACCTACCAACATCAAAACCCACAACATTCGTTTTAAGGTTGTTGTTGCTACCTTCATGAATGTAATTAATAAGAGGCATGTGAGAAGCAACCGCTCCATGTGCCTCATGAAGGTGGCAGGTGGTGAAGTATCATGTCAACATCATCAAGTTAATTTGCTGGAAGGGGTGGGGCCTTATCGATCTTCCTCACACCGTGATCAGGGGTATGAGATTACATCTCTCTTAAACTGAATTGTAAAAAATATATAGAGTAAGTTTTTTTCATTTTCAATAAAATTATCTTATTTAAAGTAACATTAAAATATTTTTTTGTTATTAGCATTTAATGTTATATGTCAATTTCATCTAATGTATAAAAAACTTTATACATCTCCATTGTATTATACATCTCTATTACAATAAAATTTTCAAAACATTTTTCAATATAATAAAACTCAAAACATTTAATAATTTGAAATTTACATTAAAAATAACTTGCATGTAAATATACTTCCATTTTCAATGTAAGGATAAGTTTGAATTCAATAATCAAACTATGTATGCTAGAATGTTTATTATTCTTGATAATTCCTAAACCAACCTAAGACCTACTGAGTAGTCACAATCTATGTTTATTTTTAAAAAGGGTTAAACCTTTAAAGATTTGATCATTTTAGGGATTTGTAGATTTAGAGTTAAGATTGATGTGGCTCATTTAATTTCCCTTTTAAATAGACTATATTCCGCATGAATACATGCGTCAATATTAAGAGTTATCATAAACCTGAAGCTCAAAAGACATCAACAACATGAAAAGACGAAGTGAACTTAATAACAACAACAATAACATAAGAATTTTTTACTTCATTTTTTAGTTTGAAATTATTTTCACTTTAATATAAAAAAAAATTATTTTTATTTTATTTTTACTTTGAGAAAGTCAACAAATTTACACAACGTTACATTATATTACACCATCTCTATCATCCTAAGGTGAAGAGTACCTCTCAGCAAATAATACAAATCATAACCCTCCTTAACCACCTATATAATGAACTCATTTCTCATTTCTCTCAACGTACCTCATTTCTCATTTTTGTCATTTTTGGGAGAATATAAAGCATCCAGAGTATCTATTATGCATGTTATCCATTGTGTTATTAGAGGAATATGTGAAATATGTTTTCTTTTACCCGAGTATGTTTACTCTATTATATGTTATATATATTTTTTTGTTTTGCTGAAGCAAGAGCCAAACCTTCTATATCATTAAATCAAAAGAAGTTACATAATGTACAAGAACAGCCCATTTACAAGAATGCCAGGAAGGGATACCCCAACCTAAAGCGAAAGCAAAAACCCCCACCCAACACAAGACCACCCCGATCCATGGGAAACTTTCACTACAGTCTACAACGATCACCCTTTAACCAACAAAGTGCACCACAGAGTGGGCCAACACATCCAGCCCTATAAAACAACCCACCCTGTCCTAACTGTCGATGTGGGGAACTGGAACCAACGGCTAGGATCCAAATCGCACTAACCAACCCTATTGGACTATAGTGCGCGATGGAGGGTGGTATATACAACCCCCCCTAACACATGTTTCGTGATTTGTGGAATCACTATCGTGAAAGAAAAACCACAAACCACTCTATCAACAAGTGATCAGCAGGAAACCAGTTGGGTCGCGATTTCCAGCCAGAAAACGGCCAAGGTATAAAGTTTGGTTGTCGTAAAAAATGATTCCTACCCAGCTCGATCCTTCTACAGGCCTTGCATCCGAGTCTGCTTTGAAGTGCGCCATAATCCTCCTGTTGCCGTCCCAAACTAGGGGGCTCCTGTAAAGCAACCAATCTTTGCTTGCCCTCCAACCAAGTATATCCTGAGAGGTAGTGGAAGCTTAAGCAAAGGAAAATTAATTCGTGTTTGTATCCCTTCCTTGAAAATGAACCATTTCTCTGTCCTATACAACTTGTTCATCCCAGAGAGCCTTCAAATGGTTCTGGGGCATCACCTACCACTTTTCCACCTTTCCGCATTCAGCATTATTCACCCCTTGATTAGCCAGGATGTTTGCTAGCTTGTTAGCATTCTGACGAACATGGTTGAAACTGAATGTTCGAAATCCCTGGAGGTGAACGAAAATTCTATGATAAACCTAGATTAGTCTCCAGTGATTCGAAACTTTCTTCGGTCTAGTGCCCCAACTGATTCTTTTAACCGAGTTAATGGTTATTTCTGAATCCGCTTCTATAATGACATTAGAGTAATGGTTCTGAATCAGAATATCCAGACATTGCTCCAGAGCCATTAATTTCGCCATGTTATTAGTGGCTCTGCCTAAGTGGCTATGTAAGATTGAGATAATACAACCCTCTTCATCTCTTAAAAATCCTCCAAAACCAGTTGTTCCCGGGTTACCCTTTGAGGCCCCATCAATGTTGAATTTCAGATAATTTTTCAGTGGAGGATGCCAGAAATCCTTCTCTTTGTTCCTACCTATATCCTTTCTTATTAATCCTTGGGGAATGATCTCTTGCATTCCCAGAAGCCTGAGAGTTCTCATCTCAACCCTTGAGGGAGGATTCTTTGTGATAATGCAAACTGTGGTGCTGACTATCTCTCTGATTTGTTTCAAGATTAAATTCAGTAGTCGCTGAGGGTTGGACTTTTCATCCTTAAATATTCTTGTATTCCTTTCTTTCCACACATTCCAAATAATGAAGGATGGTGTGAAGGCCCAGGCCAAATTAAGGAATTCATTCTCCGAAAAGATCCTTCTCTAATTGTTTAGGGTGTTTGAGATACTTCCTCTGTCCCTATCTGTCTATTGGAAAATGTTGGAGAAAGAATCCCAAAGCTAGGTGGTGTAGGAGTAGCTGTTGAGAATGTGCTCCATAGTTTCCTCCTATATATCACAAAGCTAACATATGGAAGGTCCCAAAACACCTCTTTTTCTAATATTGTCCCAAGTCAAGATTTTCTTATGATGTACCAACCACATGAAAAGCTTGATCTTTATCCAAACTTGGTTTTTCCAGAGGTGCTGCCAGGTTTTGTCTGGAACACTGGAATCTATCCCAAGGAGAATTCCTTTTGATTCCTTTAGATTAAAGGTGCCTTTATTGTTGTTGCCCCATCTCAATTGATCCTGCCCCTATGTAACCATGATCATCCTTTGTTTTAGTAGGCTTTTCAATGCCTCTACTTTTATTTTTATGGAGTTGTCATCTCTACAGTCAATGTTTCTCCATCTTCTCCATTTCCTAGGGTTTAGGGAAAGATCCCAAAAATCCTTTACTTTGTTTAAACCTTGGGAATCTGTTTCCTGCTTAAGGCTTAGAAAATCCTCTGTTAACAACGCTGGTTCTTGTTGCCATTTTTCCTCCCAAAAGAGTGCTAGGTCTCCTGCTCTGATTTCTTAGAAACTATTTTTTTGCACTACGCTTCTACTCTCCCAGGCTCTGTTCTAGATATGTGAGCCCTTTATATTTCCAGACATTCTTATCAGATCTTTAATGTGCTAAGAGCGGGCATATTTTTCTTTCCAAATCCTTGCCCAATGGA
Organism: Pinus taeda; assembly: GCA_000404065.3. Lineage (NCBI taxonomy): Eukaryota > Viridiplantae > Streptophyta > Pinopsida > Pinales > Pinaceae > Pinus > Pinus taeda. The sequence goes on along the minus strand of APFE030045596.1, from coordinate 7,153 downwards.
CTTTGGGCTCATGAACCCATCTCCACCAAAGCTTGGCTCCTGGCACTTTACTTAGAATCTCCTGGTCATCTAAGCCCAGACCCCCATGTTTCTTAGGTTTGCAGATTTTTTCCCAGGGGACGAGGGCCCATTTCTTCCTTGTTTCCTCCTTACCCCACAAGAAATCTATTTGAATATTACTAAATTGCTCTAGCACACCTTTGGGAGCTGGAAGGGCGGATAACATAAAAACCGGAATGGATTGTAGAACAGTCTTTGTCAGTACGAGCCTGCCAGACAGGTTCAAGGCTCTGATGGTCCACTTTTTGACTTTGTCCTGCAGTTTATTTAGCACCAGATCCCATATACTTTTGTGCATTGGTTTGGCCGTGAGAGGAACTCCCAAGTATTTTGAGGGGAGAGAATCCCTTTGGAAGCTGAAGATTCTTGAGATATTTCTATGAATAGCAATGTTTATGTTAAAGAAGAAATTTTTTTATTTTGAAATATTGACTTCCATACCTGTGGCCATGGAAAATTCCTTAAGGATATGATTGTAGGTTGAAGCTTCTTTGACTGAAGGAATTCCTTGTAGCATGGTGTCATCTACAAATTGTTGGTGTGTGTGAGCCTGACCATTTTCAGTTAGTAGAAGACCTTTGATTTTGCCCATGGCTTTGGCATGCTTAATAAACCATCCCAGTCCTTCCATCATGAGGATAAAGAGAAAGGGAGAGAGTGGGTCTCCCTACCTGAGGCCTCTAGAAGGAATGCAAATTTCTTAGGGACAGCCATTAACTAACATTGAAAAGCTAGAAGTAGTCACCAGATCCATTACCCATCTGACCCAATTATGATCAAACCCAAAGGCAGTGAGTACCTTCTTGATATAAATCCAGTTGACCTTGTCATAAGCTTTGGCAATATCCAATTGCATGATCATTCTTGCCTATTGTTTGCTCGTAAGTGAGTGAACCACCTCATGGGCTTGAATGATGTTGTTTAAAATTTGTCTACCCTCCACATAACCCGATTGTTCCTCTGGTACTAAAGAGGGAAGGATAGGTTTGAGTCTGTTAGCCACTACCTTGGATATTATCTTGTACACCACATTACAAAAAGCTATGGGTTTGTACTTATCTACTGTTTGAGCTGAGTCCTGTTTGGGAATCAGGGAGATGAAGAAGGTGTTGAGGGCTTCCACGATAGTTTTGTTGCCCCTGGAATCCTTGACAACATTCAAAATATCCTTTTTGACTATATCCCAACATGCTTTGAAGAAATCCACATTAAAACCATCCGGCCATGGCGCTTTGCCATTCTGCATATCTTTGAGGACCTCGCTAACCTCCCCTTCTGTTATTGGTCTGTTTAGGTTATTATTGTCCTCTCTAGACACTATATTAGGGATATACTTTGTAATTTCCACCATGCTTGGTACACTAGGATTGTCAATTATCTCGTTGGTTTGGGCTTCATCAAAAGTGAAGCAGATGTGAACCTCTATAATATTTTGCTAGAATTTAAATTTCTTATCATTGTTTTATATGATGATTACTTAATATTAATAGCTTATGAGAAGATGATCATCTCTTGCAAGGAGGATCTTGTAATGGAATTTGAAATGAAATACAGGGGTCTCATGCAATAGTTCCTCAGGCTGGAAGTGTGGAAAGTTGATGGGGAATTGTTTGTATATCAAGGAAAGAATGGCAATGAGATATTGGAGAGCTTCCACATGGAGATTTGTAAGCCCATCGAGACACCTCTAGTGATCAATTGGAGGAAGGAGACTTTCACTTCATGTGAAGAGGTGGATGCTACCATTTACTAGTAGTTAGTGGGTTCACTAATGTATTTTGTGAACACACGACTAGATATGTGTTATGCAGTCAACCAATTGAGCCAAGATATGGTTAGACGAACCAAATTATATTGCAAGGCAACTAAGCATATTTTACGGTACCTCAAAGGCACTACCCAATATGGATTATGGTACAGATAAACAAAGGGATTCAAGTTGTTTGGCTTAATAAATGTAGATTGGGTAGGGAGGCCATTCAACTGAAAGAGTACATTAGGTGGAATTTGTAATGATGTGTCTACATCGGTTTCCTAGTACAACAAGAAGAAAAAATCTATGGAACTCAACTCGGAAGAAGAAAAAGACATGATTGAAAGTCAATCAAGATGTGAGGTTATCTGGATGAGAAAGATACTTGTGGGATTGTTTGGTCAAATGATGGATCTAAATGTGATCTATTGTGATAACTAAAGTTGTATTAAGCTCTCTGAGAATCCAATATTTCATGATCTATCCAAGCATAAAGAAATCCGATATCATCATTTACGAGACTGTGCATAAAGGTGAATAATTTTTGTACAATACATTCTAATGCAGTAAAAAGATGTTGACATATTGATAAAGGCTTTGTCAAGAGGGAAGTTCAAGTTCCAAAGATGAAAGATAGGGGTGTTTGAGGATCCCTTTCTTGTTGGGAGGGAGTGTTGAGAAGTGTAGCAAGAAAGTATAAAATTGACTTTTCCTTGGTCAAATTGAGAAAATTCAAATTTCCACATCAATGGACAACTTGGTTGAAGTTAACTTAACTGACATGGCTATTGACACTCAGTTAACTCATTCAATTCAAGTTAGAGGACTCGGAGTTTAATTAAGCATGTGTGATTGCTAAATTTTAGTAATCCAGTTTAGTGATATTCAGTTTTGTTCAATTAAACGAGTTCTAACAGTTGGAGGAACAAGTGGAAGGTTAGTTGTGTAGTGGGACAAGAGTCTAACTCACTGGTCATCAAGTTAACTAATCAATCAGCCTAAAATAACTAGTGCACGTACAGAATTCGAGTTCACAGTTGTGGTGGACATTCCAAGGTAGTGTAACAAGTAGTTGTAAGCTAATTTGAGTGTATAGGTGTTGCATGCAATTAGATTATCAAGCCTTGTAAATTGTGCAATCAATTGGAGGAAAGTACTAAAACCTAAGGGCTAATACGCTAGGAATTGTGCAAGGAATTGGGTCTCAAGAAAAAGAATAAATTGACTAACTCTTGGTTCAAGCTTCACATTGAGCAGAGATATAGGTTATTCACTTGTACGTTGTGCTCGGTGTAGGTAAGAAATTGTAATACATCACTATTCATCCAATTAATGCAAAGAGACTTGACGGGTTTTTCCCAATTGGGTTGCCCTACAAAAAATACTATGTTTAATTCTGAAGATTAGTAGAGTAGAATTGTGTCTCTTGATTTAGATTAAAATTTCTTGAGCAATTGCAATTCTATCACTATATTTTCTACACTTGGAGGGCACAAGGTGCACTTTGGAAAAACTAAGAATTCCTGATCAAGACTTAAGAGTGTTTTTTTGTGCTTGTAGCCTTAATGGGTTAACTTGTGAAACTGAATTTGTCTAAGTATGGAAGATAGAACAAGGGGCAAACACAATGAGTTTAGACATGAAATCAAGTGTGATACATACCAACCCATTAATAAAACTTAGATAGGCTTGATAAACACACATCGCAACGGTAGTTTATAGACACTCCGCAAAGTACAATGAACAAAGTGTGTGCGACTGCGACCAAAAATGTTGTTTTACAAAAAACAAGGTGTTATAACCATGAAGTGTGCTAGAGATGTTATAAACAATGTGACGACACTTAGGAATGATCAAGAACAATTGAAACATGTAGCATGACTTGAAGCGACACTTGACGAGCAAAGCAACACTTGATGCAATAGTTTGTTAGGGTCCAAAATTTGAATGTAGTGAAATTCTAGAAGGTGTTGTAATAGCGACAACACAAGGATTGAAAAAAATCATAAGATTTAACTAAATTCTAACTTTATTTTAAAATAATTATTATTAATTTAAAAAAAATAATATCATCATATCATTATATATAAATATATTATATATATATAAATATATATTTATAAATATATTATATATTTATATTATAATATACTATAAATAATAACAATCTTACCATGGAAACTCGCAGTGATTCCCCTTTTTAATTTTTTTCATTTTTGACATCATAACCTTAAACTAACCTAACAACTCTTCCCCTTGCATCTTTCACCTACTTAATCATAATTCATATCTTTGTCCTAAGGATGAGCCACATTTGATGGCTCAAAGGTCTTCTCATGACCATAAAAACATCACTGAGTAATCCATAAATGCTAGAATGAAATTACACTTCCAATAGGAGATTTATGAAATCCAAATTGTTACTCTCTAAATAAACTTTGTTACAATACCATGGGACAATACCCTAGCTTATCAATACGACATGTCTAAAATATCATAAGTCATTTTCATATGGTACTTGTTTATGTAATATTTTTTTTATTTAAAACCACATAATTACTTTGAAAATAAATTTCATCCTTTGATTTGTATATACTACTAAGAATATTTTATGGAAATTAAATAAATATCATTTACCAAAAATGTCCTCAGAATGTGGTCCATCCATAAATGCTAGAACGAAATTACACTTCCAATAGGAGATTTATGAAATCCAAATTGTTACTCTCTAAATAAACTTTGTTACAATACCATGGGACAATATCCTAGCTTATCAATACGACATGTCTAAAATATCATAAGTCATTTTCATATGATACTTGTTTATATAATATTTTTTTTAATTAAAACCACATAATTACTTTGAAAATAAATTTCATCCTTTGATTTGTATATACTACTAAGAATATTTTATGGAAATTAAATAAATATCATGTCCATCCATAAATGCTAGAACGAAATTACACTTCCAATAGGAGATTTATGAAATCCAAATTGTTACTCTCTAAATAAACTTTGTTACAATACCATGGGACAATATCCTAGCTTATCAATACGACATGTCTAAAATATCATAAGTCATTTTCATATGATACTTGTTTATATAATATTTTTTTTAATTAAAACCACATAATTACTTTGAAAATAAATTTCATCCTTTGATTTGTATATACTACTAAGAATATTTTATGGAAATTAAATAAATATCATTTACCAAAAATATCCTCAGAATATGGTCCATCTAATAATTTTTATGGTCCGTGCGTAAAACTATGTACGTGATAAATACTCCAAACATTTCTTTAATTAACAAAAAAACATCATCCACTAAATATTATTAATAAATTAAATCAATTTCAAAAAAAATATGATGATTAAATTAAAATTATAAAAATTTTAATATACATATTTAAATAAAAAACATATAACCAATTTTTTAATCTCAAATTTTATGATTCACCAATACAAATTTTATAATCTTAAATAAAAGGGCATTGTGGGCATGATAAATGCAAAACAGCAGTAAAATATACATGGCCGTTAGTCATTGCTTAAAAGTTGGCTAGTTGTGGTTGTGTGATCGTCAACATCACATTCCTTCAAGTGACATCTCAGCAAATAAAGTTTCACTGGATGCATGCATTAATAAACTCCATGTTCATGGATGGTAGGTATGATGAGTTCTATATTATCAAAGATTTCAGGATGGAGTTGCATAAATTTCACACATTCAAGCATCGTGATAGTTGACCTAAACTATGCACCGCAGACAAATTTTTACAAAACGTTTGTTATTATTTAATAATATTAATAATATAGATTAGCTACTGTGTATGTTAATTTTATTACAATTATTTTTTATTACTTATAATAATAATATAAATTGGCAAGTATGTGTAATGGTTATTCAATTTTACTTTAATTCTTTTATTTAATTAAAAAACAGTGGAGTTGGAATTTCAAACATATATTTTATTTAATGTTATATTAATTTTGATTTATAATCAATAATCAAAGAAAGTAATATGACAGATTGTTTTTTTTTCTAATTTAAAATTAGTTGATTAAGTTATATTTACTAAATGCAAAATAATTTAAATATATATTTCAAAACAAAAACCATTGATGGTTGTATTAATAAATGAAAAGTTACATAGATATTTATAATAATATGGAAAATTTAGTGACATTTTAGGCCATCAAGTTATGAAAAAAAGTATATAGGTTATCAAAGAACTATGCAAGGAGCATCAACCATAGTCCAATAATGGGCAACCACTTATTACTATACAGGTCATCAAACCCTAGCAAAATTTGAAAGGAAAAAGGGCACAAGACCCACAAACAAAACCCAAATAGACACTTGACAACTTTGGCATATATTCTATAATTGTAGACATTCTAGAGCGAACATTTTTTCCCAGAAAATGTTGGTTTTTCCCATATATTTTTTGTTAAATATGGCCAGAATAAGTATATATTATATATATATTATTAAAGAATTGTGGAATTTGGGATGTACGGAATCTTTGATGATGTTTTGAATCTATTTCTAATATTAAAATGATGATTAAAACATTAAAATTTTAGGATTTTGCAATTAATACCTGTATTTTATATAAAAGGTAATTGATAGCTACTTTAGATTAGTTTAAATGGTTATAGAGTTAAAAATCTGCAAAACCATCTATGCTACATTGTAAATTATAAATTGTTATACATTAATTATACAAAATAGGTTATAGGATAATCATAAACCCTAGTTTAAGGTGTCTACATATAAAGTATACTAGATAGTAATCATAAACCTAATTTTAAGGTAGCTAAGTGGAATTTATAACTTTTATTATAGTTAAGTTATTATATATTAATTGTACACGATATATCACATGGTAATGATAACCCTAGTATAAGGTAGACTTGAAATTTTTTATTTTCTTAATTAATGTGGAATAAAATAAGAATATGGTATTTTTGATTTATTGCCAAAGTCTTAGAGGAATTTACATTGGTAAAGAGTGAAATACCTCCAAAACCAAGTAAGAAAGGAAGCCTATTCACATTACCTTGGTATATGTTATGAACAGTGTAGGTTGAATAATGTGAGGTTTAGACTAGCTAAAGTAATATAAGGGTGAAATTGATGTTCTTCAATCATCATGATACTTTATTAACTTCTTCAAACCATATATATCATATCATCTGATGGAGTAGAGAGATATACATTTGTATGTTTATATAAGTAATTTTATGCAAAAAAAAAAAAATCAGTTTCTACCCAAAAACATAACTACATAGTAATTTTCCTTAACATTGTAAATTATTTAATATAAATATTAT
>APFE030045589.1:0-89776 GCA_000404065.3 Pinus taeda | reverse complement strand
CAAAGAAACACGAAAAGCACAAGTTTTTAAAACCCTTAAGAAACAAACATCTTAGGATGAAAAACAAGAAGAGGAATAAAACAACTTGAAAAATGGTTAAATAATCAACATTTAAAAAAAATATGCGCACTTAGGACATAATAAAATGTAAAGGGCATAGTCTAACTTATAGAAGAAATTACCTTTTTCACGACATTTTTTCTCGTTATTTTTAATCAAAATCCTACAGATATTTTTTTTAAAATTGAGTTTAAATTGTTTAATCTACACAATTCGAGTGTCCTAGGGTTTTTTCACGGTGTTGAATCTATTTATGCATTCAAAAATGTATTTAAAAAAAAAAAAAAAAAAAAAAACTTTGGAGTTTATAATACTGGATTTTGGTGAAAAAATTTATTTCGTCTATAATTTAGACTACGCCAATTTAAGGTGTCAAAAATATGTGTCAAAAAAACTTTTCAAAATCTCTATGAAAATCACTAGCATTTAATTTTTTTTTATCCATACTTAATATATCAAAAAATTTAAAGTGACAATAATAAATCCCCCCAAAAAAAGTGTTGATGTTACTTCAATGCTTTTCAAAATTGACATGAAAATCACTAGCATTTAAAAAAAAACGTGCATACTTAATAGAGAAGAAAATTTTAAGTCTCAAAATTGTGCTCCAAAAAAAAAGTATATTCTGAATCAACGCTTTTCAAAATCAAGTTATATTTTGCAACCTTTAAAAAGTGAGAACTCGATACAGTTCCCGTTTGATTGGTAATTGTGTCAATATTTGTAGTTCAACATTGTATCATTCTATTCTATTGGCAAGTGTAGATTTGGAGGTGTATTGGATTTCTTGGCATACCAACACCCTTTGTCACCCATTGAAATGTCTTTCCCTCACCATGTACTGTGGGGTCTACTTGGTCAAAAACGAGGCAGTTTTTTAGCACAATATTTCGGTTCCTTCACACATTTATATGAAGTGCTAGCCATATTAAGCCATTATTTATAGGAAAAGGATTTTGCTCCTAGAGTGTTTATCCCTAAAAAAATTGATTCTTCTAAGTTGTGGATATTTTTTTATGGTGCTTCTATCAACAATGATCATATATGTAGTAGAAGTTACATTTTAATCCTTTCTTCAAATCATAGTTTCAAATTCATGTTGGATTTGGGACCTAGGACTAATATCCAAGCTGAACTTCTTCCATGCAAAAACCTGCTCTTGTTTGCAAAAGAGAAGGGTTGCACATATATTCACATTTATAGGGACTCCATGCTCTCTATAAATTGGCTTAATGACATTATTTCATTCGAGAACATCTTCCTTAGGCCTATTCTAGAGGAGTTAAAATGTATTTCTGATTCTTTCACAACTTTCTCTTGCATACATATTTATAAGGAAAGGAATCATGTTGTTGACAATTTGTCAACCTACAATCTTCATTTAGAAAAGGATGTTTGGGAAATAATGGAACAAGTCAATGATCAATCACATGGATACTTCCATCATCAATGTCAAGATCATTTTTCACTACTAGCTGCTGGCAGTGGCTAATACACATGGTCCCATTCATATTTTAAGGCACTCTTCAGTTGATTTTGTTTTTCTTTTCCTTTTCTATCACAACCTCACAAGTACATATCAATTTTTTATACAAATGGGTCGTACAAGTCGTATATGATGCTTTTTCCTTCTTATTATAAATGTAAAATGGAACAATAATTTCATCACTTTTGGGAAGCCTCGGTTTTTTTGTTTCTATAGATAATTTTTTGTATCTGATTTTTTTCATGGACATTTTTCAGCCTATATGGTTTTTTTTATATCTCCTGCCATATTAAGTGATGTAATATATCTCCCTCTTCTCCACTAGAATGCTTATCATTACTCATCTCTCCATCCATATTGGAGTCCTTTATTCTATGACCAAACAATGAACTTGGGTGAGATTGAGGTGCATAAGGTGGAGGGGTGTTTGTAGGCTTTTTGCCTATTTCTCTATTTTTCATGTTAGCACTCCTCAATGTCCCAAGGCTGAGAAAGGAGACCGGCGAAGGTAACCTCAAACCAACTTTTGGATCTGAGAACTAGCCCTACCAAATCAGAGAGGTATCTCTTTATGATCTCACAACCAATGAGTGAATTGAGAGGAAGATAAATCTTAGGCTAGATACTCAAAGCTCAGTAGGTCTGAATTTAGGGTTTGCTGGAGTAGGGTCAATAGGTTTAGGAAACTAGGTTAGGGTTTCAAAAGATCAGCTGCAGAGATATAATGGGGTGAGGTAGGTATGTTCAGTGACATTTTTGAGTTTTCATGGTAGTGTATGGTTGAAAAAGTGAAGGATCAAAATGAGCATATGAGTTATGAATTCATTTATCAGAGGAAATTAAACATAAACATGAAAATTTCATCAAAACAGAGCATAAAGATATGAATTCTCCTTGAATACTACTGAGATGATCACATGAAAGCATTAAGATGGAAGTAAGGAGACATAACATTCATACTAATGATAAAACAAAGAAGAAACCCTGTCACAAAATCGTACCACAAGAATTCCAAGATAATAGCTGCAACCTGCCTGTATTACTCCTACAAAAGTGATGGTGTACACTAGTTTCAAAGCCTTTGGATCACAAGCATCCAACCCTCTCTATGAATTAGATCAGGCTACATATAGACCAGAAACCACAATCCACCCCTCAGGGGTCGAATCCTTCAATCCTAGGAACTGATTACATCAATCTCTCTAACCAAACCTAAAACTAGGGAAGTTAGAAAATAAATCCCTGTTTAGACTTAGTTGATTCATTTTAACTTTACAAGCATTAATGAGCATGAATCTACATCAATTTGACATTTACCAGCTCCATTACAATTAATTACATCATGCGAAAACCAAAGAAGACAAAATACATTATGAAAATTTGACTTGGACTGATAAAACTCGAAAATTTGACCTCTTGGCAAAAGCGCAACATGAGAGACAAAAGCGTAGTGTGTTGCTTGTGGGGAATTTTTGAGGGGTTTTCCTTGATCTTTTTCCTAACCTGAAGGCTGATGAAGATAACTTAGGATGTCTAGAATACCACTGAACCTTTCATCCTCCAAAAATCCACCTCCGTGACACCAAAAAATGAAATCTCCAAAGGCTACTCCATAAGCGTAGTGTGGGGTCCAAAAGGAGGTAGAAACATGAAAAATGACCTATTTTTTTACCTTTTCTCGAAAATTATGAGCTAAAATGGAAAATAAAGTACATGAATGTGATTTAGGGGTCAAGGGCTGATCCAGGTGGATATTGGTGGCCACCTGCCAAGTCCATCTGGAGCCGTTTTGAGGCCCTAAACGATGTTTTTTGGGAAATCTGGGGGCAACATGGGTCCATGGACCTATGTTTCCCTTCCCAAAGTGGTAGTGCTCGGATAGATCTTTCTAACGAGCTATCGTATGTGTCAAACGAAGATCATATGCCAAAGTTACGACCCCGGGAAATTGATGTACCAATTTACCCAAACGGGGCCCACAATTTGGCGTTTCATCTTCTAGGGTTAGGTTTTGGGATGTGAAGGGTTTTTTCATTGTTTCTCAACAATAAATAGGCCTCCGAGCCTCATTGTAACACAGTTTAGAGGCATGTAGTCACCACATCTCTTCTCAGAGATAAGCTACCATCGCCCTAGCTGGTTTTTTTCCATTTCTGGTTGTAAGCATATTTCAGTATTTTCCATTAATGAAATGAAGTATTATTTCCGCTGCATCTTTGTGTATATGGTTATCTCTGTATTTTATTGTGTTCCTGTTTAAATCTGGATCAGGATGGCACTCGAAGTCCACCAAAAGAAGGGTGAGTTCTCCCCTTGGTGAACTTTCTGCTAAGTAGCACCTATGACCCAGCTAAACAGCTTAAGCAACAAAGGAAATTGATGAGTGAACAAAAGACCCCCAATAGCTTCTATGCTCCTTCTATTTATAATTTTTTTCTTGCCTCCTCATGTGGGTCACTACATCCAATATTTCGACCTCCTTCCCTTAGTAATTCAATTTTCTCTCCAAGTGGTTGTATTTCTTGTAGGAGTGGCCCCCACCTTCCACTAGCAAAATAATTTTCTATTTCTCCTAAGTCCCATATGCCAAAAATGTCTCCAATGCTCAAGTTACAAAATTGTGCTATGCTTAGCACCTCCCCAATAAACTCCATTAACTCCTTCATATGAAAAATCAAAATTGGGGACATTACAGTCCTCCTCACCAAAAATTGCTTCTCCTCAAGCATCCTCAAGCAATGCTTGAACAAGCGCCCTCTCTGACAATGGATCCCACTGTCACTGCAAACTTCTCCAGGGTCCAAAATATGCCATTGGATCATCCCTGAACTCTATACTGTCCTATAGTGCAGGAGTCCCTTGATACCAAGATCCCAAGCCAACCTGATCAACGTGAATCACCCCTTGCTCCACTCACCATCCTGCCAGATATAGGCATAGAAGCCCTCTGACTACCACCAATAGGTAGAGCATCTCGACGATGTAAAACTTTGTCCAAATCCTCATGAAGCTTCCCTACCGAGTAGTCCATCTCATGCTCTCGGATTGTGGGCCCCTGAAGATACAACCCACTCCCTATGCGAATGAAGTCTCCCCTACATGAGCTCCTCCTAAAATCCACCTGTTGGCCAACCTGCCATGCTAATGAAGTCCCCCACACCATCAACGAGTCATTAAAGCCCAATGGAAGATCTGAGTGACCTCCCCCCGTATCAGCTAGCTCATCCCTAAAGGTCATTCAGCTACCATTGTGATGTCGAGTCCCATGCTACCCTTAGAAAGTTGCCACCATGTTGTCGTTGCGCCACTCTGGCTCTAACAAACTCCCCATTGTGCATGCACTATATCTTCCTCTCTTGGAACCCAATGGTGAAATACTGATAGATGCGAGATACATCATGCCTAGACATCTCCATGACGCCAAAGCCTACCCATCCAAATCTAACTCCGAACCTGTATACCAACAAAGAATGTCTACCTCCCTGTAGGATGAAACCCTCTATGGACACCCATGTGTAAGCCTAGGAGTGAACCATATCACTCTTTTCCATGACTTCGCTCATCACGAGACAATGTGATATATCGATCAACTGAATCCCTACATCCCATAGCCAAACCTGTTGCGGCATAGCTCTAACAACTGTTTGAATCTTGTTGGGCCTCATCTCTAGTCCCTGCATGCCACCAATATATAGGCTCCATATATCATGAACTAAATTGAGGCATGCTAAATTGCCCTGTGTCTACAATTGTGTTGTAATGATGACCACTGAAAACCACATGTGCCAAATAGCAACCCCCTGAATGCAGCCAATAGATGGGTATTTGATACTCGCAATCGACTCAGTGTATGCGGAATCAATCTTGCTCCTACCAACCATCGCCACTGGGTCGGCCACCCACCCTCTAGATAATGTGCCAATACAATGTCAGGAATCAGGATACATACTAGAAAACTATCTCACGTGATATCTTCTACTCATGCATGGTCCAGACATGCCCCGTGGAAAGACTGACTCATGTCTCCCTTGTGACCAACTCCCCAGGCGTAGGATTAGTGATGAACGATATGCTATCCCTGTGAATGATCACCTCATCCCTCAACATGTGGTTGTTAACTCGTGCACCAACTTGATGCCTCCACTGAGAAGTCTCTCCCCTAGATCACCGAATATCATCCATATATCTCAGGTGTGCTCCCCGTCCCCCGCTACTCGTGCCCAAAGTGTTAAAGGACAACAACCAGATCGCATGTGCACGTAAGTGATGTAGAAGAGGGATAGGCATGTGAGACCCCATGGATACCATCAAGTATTGCTCATCCACGTCCCTGTCGATCCTGGGTGAACTACACCCAAAGGTATACCCACTGTTTCTGGCATATGTCTCCCCGGAGGCAACACTCCATGACCTTGTTGTGTAGCACCATACGCACCCGCATACCACTGAGCATCCATGTACTCCTCGTCATGCCACTGTACGTTGTGGCCTACCCCTGTGCATTGTTGGATATCCCCTACTATTGTCGCACCATCATGTATCGTCTTGTGTCCTGCATGTGTCACTATACCCGACACTCGCTGCAGGTACTTAATGCGATGTGAGTAACTCCTCCTACCCCACAGTGTAAACCGACACGCTATGGTATACCAACATGCATCTCCGTGCTCCTCTGCAAGCCATTGCTCCTCACTGCATAGCCCTGCGCACCACTGGGTGTTATGGCCTAAATCAAGTCTATATGCATTAAGCCACACCTCCTCATCCATCCTGGTAGACCTGAGCACCCTAACTCCGCTCTTTCTAGAGGGGATATCTTTGCTATGTCGATCCTCGATGACCCCTAAATCCTAAACCTCAATGGGAGAACATCATCTCCATACAATGTCAGGTCTGGTGGCCTACACATGCCACCTCCTCCAACCAACTCTTGCCAAAGAATGCTAATCATCCTATGACCCCATGTGCAACCAAGATACCAACGCAACCCATGGAGTCTACTCACAAACCATCTGGCCACTAGTGCCGACTGGAACTCCCCTAAGGAACACATGCGTTCAAGCACTGGGTCGACTACCTCATCAATGTCATAGTCATCCCGCATGTCTGATGTCGGATAGAAGGCCATGCCTGGATCCCAATGCCAACCTGGGCCTCCAATACCCTCGATGTCTAGGAGCTCCCACTGAGCTTCACTCTGGACTACGACCATCTCCATGACTCTAGCCCCCTCCAACGTGTACCAACTCAGAATCTCTCACCATCCAACCCCAAGAGATGGATTGAATGCAAGAACTCCAGCACATAGAACAAGCCCTTCATCCTGCGAGTGTTGCTCCCTACGCAGCTCATGTCGCCTCAACTCACCATCCTGGTCAACACATAAAATCTAACTAGGTAGCTCTGCCTCTCTCTCTCCAATGGGCAAAGGTAACACCTAACAGTGTTGCCAGCCCCATCTATGTATGTCTGAAGAGGGTTGCTCTGATGCTCTAATGTGCACTCTAGTTGTACCATCAGGAAATCCAACTGTTCCCCAATGCAAGTCTGTTTGGCCAATGACTCAGCACAAACCACTCTCATGCCCTCCAACTCCTCATTTTGTTGGAGAAGGGCCTCTCGTACTATCATGGCCTTCTCTCTCAATGCTTGAAGGTCGGGGTGGAACTCATGAAGCTACCATGGGCATCTATCACCTGTAAGCTCGGTCACAGCTCTGAATACCTCAACAACTCTCTGCATCTCATCCATAGGTGGCACCTCCTCAACAGATGACTCTATGGGTGTAGGCTCTATCCTCTCCACCAAGGTGTCAACTAGGGCTATCAAAGAGGTCTCTAACAATGGTGACTCCTACGCCCCACCAGGTATATCGATGTGCTCCTCACCATCCTATGGGCCCTCAACATCATGCTCAACCTCCTCCTCATGCTCTTGATATCTAAAGCCAGGTCTCCACTAGCAAAAACGCCCCCTGGACTCACCCTGTAATTTTCCTTGTCCTGCCTGCTCCTTTCGAGCAGATCTGGCATCCTAAGTCCGTTGACTTACTCCTTTCGAGCAGATCTGGCATCCTAAGTCCGTTGACTTACTCCACATGGTGTAGATGGTTGCACCCCCATGGTCTGTGTACCTCTAGTGTCTCTACTGAAAGGATGAGGATGGATTTGGTTTGTCACCCTCCTCAACTGTGTCAACCTCTCATCATTCCAACGAATTCCACCCCAGAATTCCTGCGTACTGAATTTCCCTTGAGCCATGGGTTTGTCTACGGTCTCAACAGTCATTATGCCTACATACCTGAATCTTCCATGATCTTACCGGTTACCCACAGTTGGGAAAAGATCATGCTCTGGTACCACTATAATGTTCCAAATGGAAAATTAACAGCAATATTAAGCTAAATACGCATGCAACCTAGAAAAATTCAAACAGCGATTAAACACCCATAAAATTGCATTAGAACTATGCTAAACTGAGACATTTTATTATCAAAAGGAGAGTACAATGCATGGAATGTGTGCACCTGGGCTTGCCAAAGCAAGCTAGACAATCCAAAGTGAGAAAAATGCTACCCGAATGCAAAGGAAAGACTTCTCCTCAATGTACTGCGTTGGCCCTAAAATTTCTACAACTATTGGTTGGAAGAAACCCCTGTTTCAGCTTCCAAAAGTGCTCAGAAAATTCTACCAATCTCCACCACAAACCCAGAAAAGCCCAGGAAGGGTTTTGGCAAATTCCACCGACCACCCGGATCCCGAAATTTCAACTCACTCCTCCCAACTCGCTGCCAAATAATTATGTCATTTGGGGCACCAAAACTCCCCCAAAAATTCTGCAAAATTAGGATCCAACTCCTTGACCTCTGACCGACAAAACCCGGAAATGTTTTAGGCTGATTTCGAACTCTCGGAATTACCCAAAATTGGTGTTGCGCCCTCCTTGGCAGAAATTGCATCGCCAGTGACTCTATCTACTGCAAACTCTCCTTATTTCTCCTCAATCTACAATAGGAATAATAAGGAATTTTTCCGAGATGTAGGGGAGAGGTTTCACATCAAATTCCTGCACAAAATAGCTGAACCCATTTCCACAAAAACGTTATCCAGTGTCCCCTTGCACAGGCCCTAGGAAGATAAATTTGTTCCCCTCAATAGCAGTCACCTCCAACTCCAAAACTTTCCATAAAGGCTAAACTCCCCCTTAAGCAACTCCACTAATTTTCTCCCAGTAAAACACCCTCGGAACTATCTTAAATGAGTGGTATGATTTCTCTACTACATCCTCCCTGGAGTACAAATTGGCTGAAGGGATCTGCTAAAATGTGCTACAATACTTCACAAACCCTCTCACCACCGTAGCAATAGCTTGCCTCCCCAGGGTGGCACTCGAAGTCCACTGAAAGAAGGGTGAGTTCTCCCCTTGGAAAACTTTTTGCTAAGCAGCACTTGTGACCCAGCGAAACAGATTGAGCAACAAAGGAAATAGATGAGTGAACAAAAGACACCCATTAGCTTCTATGCTCCTATTTATAATTTTTTTTTCTTGCCTCCTCATGTGGGGCCCTCCATCTAATATTTCGACCTCCTTCCTTTAGCAATTCGATTTTCTCTCCAAGTGGTGTGTATTTCTTCGAGGTGTTGCCCCCACATTCCACTCGCAAAAAAAAATCTATTTCTCCAAAGTCCCATACGCCAAAAATGTCTCCCATGCTCAAGTTATAAAATTGTGCTATGCTTAGCACCTCCCTAATAAACTCCATTAACTCCCTCAGATGAAAAATCAAAATTGAGGACATTACAAACATCTTACTCCTCCTGCTCAGGCTACTTGTCCTGCACACAAGTCTAGGGTCCTGCGATCTGTAACAGTTGTCTCCCATCTTACTTTGGTGCTTCCTCTTGAACCTCTGCTATAGCTGACGCTAAGCCACAAGACTTTTTGAAAGCCCTATCCTCCTCAAATATCACATTCCTCTGCACCATTGTCTCCTTGAGTGCAGAAATGTAAACTTTTTATGCCCTTGAGGTCTTGTTGTATCCAACAAAGATAACCTTATCCACAGTAGGCTTGAGCTTTGTTCTCCATGGCAATAAAGTAAGCACCCAAAAATGCAAAGATGCCCAGCCTCTGGTTTCTTCCCTATGAATACCTCTTTAAGGGTCATCCTCCCGAACACCTTCTGTGGACTCCTATTTTGCAAGTTAATTGTTGTGTTGCACACTTCTACCCATAAGAAGATAGGCAGATCCTGATCATCCAACATTAAATTCGCTACCCCGACAACACCTTTATTAGATATCATTTTGGGATTCAACAGCATTAAGTAAGTCATTCACATACGACCATTTCCATGAGAGGTAGTCGTAACTGACTAATTTCTCATGATTTTTGAATAGTTCACTTAGCACTCATTGCATCGAGTGATGCACATAGGGGTGAAGGAATGGGATTGAAACTAGTGAAATGAATCACATAGCGTCAACCATCACTTCCGGGGCTTGCACCCGATAACCAGGACTTCCCGAGAGGTCACCCATCCCAAATCGCCTTTGGCTCAAGCGCGCTTAACTGTGGAGTTTTCCCCACAAATCAAGCCCACTTAGCTTGCTACCCCATTTGCAAAACCTTAGCAAGTATTGTGCCTCATGAACCATTCAAGTAGAGATCCCTTCACTCTTTTTGAATTTTAAGTATGGGGGATTACGCAGTGCATTATATTAGATATCATTTTGGGATTCAACTGCGTTAAGTAAGTCATTCAAACGTATGAACATTTCCATGAGAGGTAGTCGTAACTGACTAATTTCTCATGATTTTTGAATAGTTCACTTAGCACTCATTGCATCGGGTGATGCTCACAGGGGTGAAGAAGTGGGATTGAAACTAGTGAAATGTGGAGAACGAATCACATAGCATCAATCATCACTTCCGGGGCTTGCACCCGGTAACCAGGACTTCCCAGGAGGTCACCCATCCCAGAACTCCTCTGGCTCAAGCGCGCTTAACTGTGGAGTTTTTCCATAATCAATTTATAAATTTAGTTTAAATAAAAACTTAAAATACTTTGTTTATTGTGTTTATCTTGAGCGGTTGGGAGGAATGATTGAGATCCTCTCCACTCAAGTTCAACTCTCAAGCAATATAATTAGCATTAATATCAGGATTTGTTGTAGCGGCCACAACCACTCTCCAAAATTTTACCTTAGCTTCGTTTTGGAGCCTCCCTATGAACCTTCACATCAGGATGTCTTGCTTCGTCAAGTACAAAAGCTCCAATGAGTTTCTTGCAGAAAGATAGCCTGTTGATCAAACCTTAATGCATTCCCCTCACAGGTTGTTCATCCAGAATTGGTCTAGCAGCAGGTTGAGAAGCTCCTTCAAGAATTTGTGCAAATCTGGAGGGAAACCAGCCTTCCCTCCATAAATTTCTCAATCCCGACTGGTAGCCAGCTGGGCCCCATAATTATGCAATTCTGCTGAGTACGCTTCACCCATAAAATTGCGCAATCCTTCCCAGCTGGGCTGCTCATCCTAGAATTTGAACAAATCTGGGCAACAGTTAGTTGCTCTGCCGAGAAATTGCACAAATCTTCTGAGTAGCCAGCCCAGCTCCCAGCTAGAAATGCACATTTTCTCCCAGCAATTGAGCAACCTCTTGCATGTGCAGCTGAGTTGACCAGTTCCCTTTGGGACTAATGAAAATAGACTTGTATGCATGGACTGCTTCTCCCAAGGCAACATGCAAAGGCATCCCTTGTTTCAGGGATCTATTTTTGGCAGTTGGAGGTTACATGCAAGGATCATTTCAGAAACATCCCACCAAGTGTCACTTTCCTTATATTTGTGGCATGCGCGTCAGAACCTCGATTTTATCAAAACTCATCAACCGGACGCTGCAAAGCTCATTCCCCACATCAACCTTGCAGCTTTGACATCCCACATCGCATCTAGGAGCTGTCGGCACATTTAGCTCAGTTGTTTTGGGGCAACCTCGCTTTCCATGTTTTGTATTGCATTTTTGGCGCTTTTTGTGTTTTTCTTCGTATGAACGTTGTCTTCTAGATTTCAGTGAGCGCTTGCTATTGTTTTGATACATACTAGCTTGTACAAGCACCGTTTCATTTTTCATTAACATCTCACTATTGTCGCATGCATGAAACTGTTTTTCACGAACGGTCGTTGATTCGACGACTCACCTCACTCACATGCATGTTGTTCCGTTTTCTAAATATTTCATTCACTGTTTGCATGCACGATCATTCACTTATGCTTACACTCAACATCTCCATGCATCACATTCACTTTCGCTTGTAGTTGCCCGTCGGCGAGTCTGGGTAGCCTTGGCTCAGACTCTGCCTCAACAAGGCAGCATTGCACAATCTTGAGAGGGAAGGCTTTGTCTTCCTCTCAGGAAATGCACATTTTTGTTCAGTGATTGTCCTCTAGTCTTGCATTGCGCAATTCTGAGGGACAGCGACTGCTGCCTAGAAAAATACGCAATGCAGTCACTAAGCCTGCAACCATTGTCAGCTGAGATTGCACATTTTGTAATCCCAGCAGTCAGCAGCCAGACTGGACTGTGCATTTCACAGTTCCAGCAGTCATTCAACCTCCCAGCAGCCCAAACTATGCCTTTCACATTCTTGGCAATCAGTCTCTCGACCTCCCGATGGAAATTGCGCGACCTTCATCATCAGTCACACAGGTATGTTGCAAATCAGTTCTCAAGTTCATTTTGGTTTTTGATTGATAGATTACTTGTCATGGTTGTTGCCATGTCTCCAGGTATCGCAGTTTTTCATCTACCTCTCAGTAGCACAGGTAATATGGTTTCTAGGAGAGCAGAGTCGAAGACACCATTCAGAGCAAACTTGGGGATGCAGTCGATCAAGTGTCTATGAGTTTGCCTACTCACGAAGACATCAATTTGTTCATAGACAAGGACATCAAGATATGATGGCAGCGACATCACAGCAAGCAACATCATGAACAGTAGCTGAATGCAGCATACTAGATGCAACGAATGAAAGGGGAAGGTTGTTGACAACATAGAGGTGGAACAAAGTTGCAAGCTCAAGCAGATCCACGGATGATGAAAGCAATTTTGGAGACTCAGATATGAGGTGACGGCGCATTCGCGCGAAGACATAGAATGGAACAAAGAAGGAGTTGCATGTGTTGAAGCAACAACTCAAGGAAGAACATGAGTTGCACAGATAAGCGAATGAGTTGTAGCAGGAACAGGAACAGTAGGGGGCGCAACATGCACTCACGAATGAAACTGCGCTCTTACAAGTTATAGATCCATCCTAATAGCTAGCACGGAGCAAACATGGTGAGCATTGTTGTTGATCACATGCAAGGGATTCAACAACATGCATGTCATTGTGCACATGCATGTGATCCAACCCATTCAACACACTCACCAAGGTGAAGACAAGAAGCAAGTCCGACTAGAGCTGAGCATGTAGTTGACATTTGATGCGCATGACCACCAACACAAACTAGAAGATCAACATGGACATTATGCATCAGTGTTGCCAATTTGGTTGCACCAAGAAGAAGATGCGAATGCTAGCAAACGAGTTGGATGAAGGAGACACACTAGTGCACCCAAATGCAACAAAGGAAAGAGTTCGCTTCAGCAATATGTCACCATGGGGTGCATGCACACCATCACGGATGACCAAGCTTGGCGTTAGCTCACCACCTTAACCATCACAAGCATGTCAAAGAGTTCGTCTCACCACAATGGACTGAGTGCCAGTGACGTCTTGCATGGCTTTCTCAAGCCATTTTGTCTCACATGAGCACATGTACATTGTAATGTAATGTCGTGCCAAGTGGAATTTCAAGTGTCAATAGTTGGATGTAACAGTCATAGAGTAGATGATGAGTCATGAGGGTAGATGAACTATCACAAAAGGGGATGTTAAGGGTCACCCCACCCTTTGTTATAAATAGAACCTCTTAACTCATTGTAAAGGCTTTTGGTCAGCCAAGCTTCTGATAAGACTATCTTGGAGAGAGCTTGGACAATATTGTAACGAGCCTTGGCTTCTCCACTACGCAGAGCTAGTACATCTCTTTGGAGGAGCAGGCGGATGTGGCTGCGACGCTCCACTATTGGAACTAGTGGTTAGACATGGATGTATTGTATGACTATAACTTACACTTCTTTATATAATAAGAGCCAACACGTTTCATGCATATGTTGTATTGTATTCTATGCTATCTGGTTTACTCTAAATGATATATGTATTGGTTTTCTTATGCATGCATTTATATACTATTCTGTATAAGTATGTATGAATCTTTCTGAAATGTGTTGTTGGTTTAACCATAACTTTGGATTGCTCGCTAACTTGCCTTCCATGTTGTGATGTATCTTTTCCCGTGTGTTCCCTTCCAAGTCGAGTACTATTACAAGTTTCCAAGGGGCGCACTCACCTCACCCTCAGTGTGTTAGAACCTCTCATGCACCTTCCTTGTCTTATTACAGTTGTCACACCCTTGCTACCAACATAGTTATCTTACTTGTCGTTGTGTGAAATCATAGTCAAGGCATTACCGTACGACCCACTATTGGGACTCCTACACCAAACGGTTTGAGGTCTAATTGGGACTTCTT
This sequence comes from Pinus taeda, assembly GCA_000404065.3. Lineage (NCBI taxonomy): Eukaryota > Viridiplantae > Streptophyta > Pinopsida > Pinales > Pinaceae > Pinus > Pinus taeda. The sequence continues at coordinate 75,596 of APFE030045589.1, read as the reverse complement.
ACCGAGGAGATCCCTTGACATGTTGGCGGGTCCAACACCGTCAATAGGATTGTGAACCTTGTTAGAGGCACTCTCCAGCCCAATCTGGTAGGGATGTTGTAATGTAATGTTTAACATTTTGACTAAGTCAAATTACATAAAAATAAATATAATATATATATATATATACAATGTAAATCTTTTAAATCAAGAAAAAAAAAAAAATTAACCACATAAAAACAAAATAATAATAAAAATAAAAATGGTTCATGGTATTGAAAACAAAATAATATTATTGCTCTTCCCATTGATGCTTCTTTTACCTTTGGTACTTTGGTGTTTACTTTTCCCTTTCTCAACTTGTCACTCTTATTTTCAAACTTCTTTTTCTTTCTTCCTTCCTCACCTTCATGTGGGATTTTCAATTTTTAGAGTCCTCTCCATCATCACCATTGTCATCTAAAATATCCTATACCTTGTATTATTGTTGGAATCATTAATTATACAATCATTGTTGATCTAGGATTAGATGGCGTCGACGCTACTTCTTAACAACATGACATTTATTAATGCAACTTAACTAGTGTAAATCCATCTTAACTCTAGGTTTGTCAAGCATTGATAGGGTTCAAACAATTATTGAGTTTAAATATTTTAATGTTTAAAAGGTCCCAAGTTAAGATAAATACATGTTGGTGTGTGTGCGCACATGCACATTATATATGTATATTTTCAAGAAAAGCCCCATGGTGAAAACTAAGGGTCACTTTTTCACATTCATAGATGACATCTCTAGTACACTTTTCAACATACACTATTGCACTTAACCTAGGGGAACTTTAACTAGGTATCCACTACCATGAAACTAGAAAAATGCACAATATAAGTGACAACTAGTTGAGCTAACCACTTGGGATAAAACGTTTGGAAACATCTCATCCCACCCTTAAACAATTAAGCTAGAGTGAGATTGTTGGTACATTGTTAGTATAAATTAACTCACAAGAAACAGACATGTCAAAACAAAATTTGACTTTGGTTAGAGAGGATAACTTATCCACTTAACCACCTAAATACATTCAATTAACACAAATATACTAATTAATACTTAATATTATTTTCTTATATTTTTAATATAAATTTTGCTTTATTTAATTTACAAATAAAGATATTACACTATATCAATTTTTTATTTTTTATTCCTTCGAAAATATTTTACTAAATCTACTTATTCTATATAAAATATTAGAGAGAATTAAGTACATTGAGTTGTAAAATGTACTTTTCTTCTTTCATCTCAATTACTTAATCCTTAAGACATCTTTCAATAGTATAAATCTATAAACCTTATCCAACAAAGTAATTTATGATCAAAACCTTCATGCCTAAAGTAAATCCATATATAATAACACAGATGCTAGAAACAATTACCTTTCCAAAATTCTTAGAAAAAGGTCATTTTAGGGATAAAATTTATATGGTAGTTAATATTTTCTTATATAAATAGATCTATATACGCGTTATAGTAAAAGATGTAATGAAAGCAAGTCCATGGGTGGAATATATTTCCTAGAGTAATCGACGAATGCACAAAACTTAGAGCACAATGGTTGTGAATAATTAACCATATAATTTGGTATATTCAATGTATTATTCAATAATTAAATGGTTATTTTACATTTTAGTTTATGCGTACTTTTAATAAGTGTGCTCCCTTATATCATATATTTTTATAAAAAGTATCTATTTAAATAAATTTAATTATATAATAATATAAGTAAAATACTACTATTTTATATATATTATTTAAATCCATAATAACAAAATTGTAATTAGTTTTATTAAAATTAATTGAATTATTTTATAATTAAATGAAAGTTAAGCATATTATAAATTTAGTTTAAAAATTTAATTTAAATAGAAACTTAAAATAATTTGTTTATTGAATTTATTTTAGTGGTTGGGAGGTATGATTGAGATTTCTATCCAAATTCCATTCTGCAAGTAAGATAATGAGCATTAATATAAGAATTGTGAACTTTGTTAGAGGCACTTTCCAGCTCAATATAGTAGAGATGTTGTAATGTAATGTTTAACATTTTGACTAAGTCAAATTACATAAAAATAAACAATTAAAATAAAAAATATATTTGATGATGATGATGGCAGTTAGCGTCCATCGAGATCAGATTGGTCTATCAGAGCTATAATTTTCTTAGTTCTTAATTGTCCGGGTTGTCTTTCTTGGCGAGATTGGTGCTATAGTTTTCTTTTTTTTCTTTACAGTCTTCCAACTTCTTTTATCTTGCATCTCCTTCATCTCTTCTGGTTCTTGGGACATTGGTGTCTTAGCTTCGGCGATCTGTTGTGTTCATCTCGGAGATCTGCTTCGCTGTTAAATGAAGATTTATTTTGTGCCGTATTCGAATCCTCATAATTGTTGATGTTTGAGGGGTTGTCGAGTTCACTTTTTCGCTGTTGGGTGGGGCTTTCCCCCTACTTGTCTTGAGAGTTGTTGCTTCGCTGTTAAATGAAGATTTATTTTGTGTCGTATTCGAATCCTCATAATTGTTGATGTTTGAGGGGTTGTCGAGTTCACTTTTTCGCTGTTGGGTGGGGCTTTCCCCCTACTTGTCTTGAGAGTTGTTTCTTTCTTTCCGGATTTCTTGCGATTCAGAGTTTTCTAGAGAGTATTTTTCCTTGGTGACAGTGTGACAGTGCAATGTTCTTTTTGTGCCCCTTCCCACCATGTAGATCAACCTTTTAAATAAATATAAAAAAATAAAAAACAAAGTTAATCCCATAAAAATAAAATTAATAATAAAAATAAAAATGACAAAGAAAACAAAATTAACCCTATAAAATAAAATAATAATAAAAATGAAAATGACCCACCGTATTAAAAACTCAAGGTATTAAAAACTCATTGTATTGATCCATGGTATTCATTTTGAATATAACCTATTTAAGAGGGAAATTAGTTCACCCTCCCAACATTTCAGTTTTCACTGCTGGTATTGGTTTTTGTCATCGAATGCCATCCTTTTTCCATTAAAAAAGCTCTGTGAATCGACAGTATGCTGTCCGCTACAGACAAATTCTCCACACTACCAGATGCCATCCTCTGCTCCATCCTGTCTAAACTCCCGATTAAAGAGGCCATCAGATCTTCCATTCTCTCCAAGAGATGGAGATTTCTGTATACCCAAATGCCCCAACTCATTCTCTCTCCACATCTTCTTTTGGCCCCTCTGGATCCAGATCCCCTATCCATCGTTGCGATGGAGAATATCATCTCCAGAAATCCAGATCCCCTATTTATTGCAACGGTGGAGAATATCATCTCCAAAATTCTGCTCTTGCATTCCTCTGATCTGGAAGTCTTTTATCTATCCATCGACGGTCGTTTATCTATCTATCGACGTTTATCCTTCCGCGCCCATATTGATACTCACACTCTACAACTACATTCTCTCACGTCTTCCAACCCATTTCTCTGGATTCAACCATCTCACCACTTGCAGCTTTAACTATGTGGAATTGACAGACCAGTCTTTAGCTCACTTTATTTCACAATGCCCTCTTCTTCGAAATCTCAGCTTATCTAACTGCGTTGGTCTGCAGCATCCTACCATCTCAGCTCCCAACATTACAGATTTAGAAGTGCATGATTGTGTGGAGGCTTTAACAGTGAACTGCCCGAAGCTTAATACCCTGCATTCATGCCTGATAAAGGACTTGAGGGTCAATGGGTTACTGTTTCATGAGATTTCGTGTTCAATTCGCGAACTCAATATGCAGGGTGGAAGTAATTTGATTGGATACAATTTCTCCGCGGAGAGATTTATTGACATAATAGGGAGCTTCAAGTTATTGAAGTTGCTGGTCGTTTTTGTTGGGCCTTTCCTTAAAAGTGAAAATGAGATGGATATTTCTCTTCTCAGTGTGTTCGACAGGCTTCCTCATCTTGAGGAACTATACATGGGCGACGCCTTCTTCTCGGTAAGAACAGAATCTCCACATAACTTTGATGTGTTCAGTGCAATAAATGTTTCCATGGTTTTGTGTTTGAATTTGTTTCCCATAGGTATTAGGGTATCTATAATTTGCAAGACATGTTAGACAAGGCATATGCTGATTATGTAGCCTGTCTTACATTTCTGTACATTTGTCTTATATTTATTTACATCTTACTATGGGCAGGCAGGCACTGGGGTATGTTTATGTGGATTGTATATCCCTGTATTCGAGGGGAATAAGTGATAAATGGTTGAATATGTTCCATGACTATGAAATACTAGAATCTGTAATCAATTACTCAAAAAAAAATCACGATACCTTAGCTTACTCAAAAAAATGCCCACTCTAATGTAGATATGCACATGCTGTAAAATTCTTCATTGGTATTGTTATTTTCCATATTTATGCCTTTTACCTTGTAAACGAGGGCAGAGATGGCTGACAACAGTTTTGAAATGAAATGCAGGAGCTAGCAAACCATGCTATACCTTTGTCTCTAAACTCCCCACTCTCTAATCTCCGTATATATAAATGGAACCGGTAACAGGGAAATATGTGTATTAGGTTGCCTTCTTCAGAGCAGCCCTGCTCTACAGCCATTTTAAACAAGACTTTTTTTGCAGAGCAAAATGGAGTTGGGATGATTTATAATTTGTGTTTTGGTATTAAACTAATTTTTAAATTAAATTGTAGAGACAAGTTAATTAATATTTATGAATAATTCATAATAACAATTGTTCTACTATTTTTTTTTTCGCGGCGGGGGGGAGTGCATCCTCGTTGAAGAAGCAATATTTATTACACATTCGCAGAAGCTAGATGATACAACATGCTGCGGAGTAGCGAAGCAGAATTGGTTACATTTCATGCACCGAGAGTCGAACCCGGGCGAAGAGTCTATAAGCGGTCATCCCTAACCACTCAGGACAAGCGACCACGTAACAATTATTCTACTATTAATTTAACAACTAAATTATGATTAGCATAGTTATATAAATTAAATCACTTGTAACTATAGATGGATATCAAAATGATGTAGAGTCCAATTGTACGCGGTAGTGGAGAAACTTTTAGTGGACTTGATGAGTCGGAGCCGGAGCGCATGTCGGAGCGGGGAAGTGAGCCGAAGTAATCCAGTAGCCAACGCCACAGCTCTTTGGCCTCAATTTCAACCAATCACAGACAGGAGGTTTGCAAATGGACCAATACATGTTTTCACGATCCCTTCCGTCAAGCTGCTAGTTGTTACTTTCCCATGCATCATTCCCTATTGACGTGCAGGCACCTTGTCGGCACCTGTATACAACCTCTTCTGTCTACAAAGCTTAGCAACAACCTTTTTTTGCACCATTTAACCAGCCTCATGGCTCTGTTCTAAGTTTCTTGGCTGACCAGATGCAGCGCTGAAGCTTTCTCACTTCTCCGGTTCTGGTTCCAATCTCACTTGTGTTCTCACTTGTGCTAGTGTTCTTTCTCAAGCTTTCCCCTCGACATGCGTTCGGATAGAGGTCAGTATTCCTATCACCCTTGTAAGGTGTGGTTAACATACAAATTACAGTTAATAAGAATACAGTTACTAATGCTTTGAAATTATAAAATGGCATAGTCATGGAATGTTGTGAATGCTTCTTATCTGTTTTTTGCAATACAGTGCTAGTACTTAGTTCCTATTTTAGAACTTGTGCAATTCTTTTGGTTTTTGTCTAAGATTGCTCATGTATAGAATAGGAAATTCCCTTCCTGGTCTATTGTGATAAGGAATTTCAATATCAAGAATGTTTTTTTAGCCTGTTTCCTCCCTCTAGGTATCCTCAAAATGTTCTCGGCAATCTTTCAAAAATTGAGGAAGTTTATTGTAATTTACAAGCACAAACATACGGTTTAGATTAAGAGTTTGGTGGTGCATTGTCGAGGTATATTGCTGTTGTCTGGTTTGTCATGAATCCCCCTCCAGCTAGTTCATCCTCAGAAGTCTCGGCTTCGGTAACACTGAAGACCACCCTGCTCGGAGCCTGCAGATCCCACCTTTTCCGAGAACTTTGTCGGGAACGGAATTTTTTTCGTGACCGGATCCCTCTGCCTTTTTCTGAACAAATTTTCAAAACTTTCTTTGGGATCGGGGTGGATGTCCTTTAATGACCTGTCTTGTACTTGAGGGTTTTTGAATTTTTAAGATCATCCCTTTTTGGTCAATCTGCTGGAGCCGTGTCGTCATCCATAGTTATGATTTCTGGCCAAGTTGTAGTTTTTCTGGGCTCGAGCTTGCCTTGATTTCTGGAGTATTCTTCCCAGCGTCATCTTGGCGCTTTCTCGATTCTTCTAACCATATGTCCTTGTGTCAAATTGGTCCCATCCTCACATATTTCCCCTCTCCTAGCATTTATATAATCCAGGTATCTCTCTCAGAGGTTAGTCAAAGGGTGTTTAATTTCTTGTACTAAATTGGATTTGGAAATCTAATCTTGATAAGTGCCGTGGTTGTTAATCCAAGGAGAAAGATTTTTTGGAGGCGCATGGACGGTGGGTCTGATGCGTCAGCCACGGAGGCGTTAATTTAGGCCACTCTGATGGCTGAGAGGGCTTGGGAGAACGCCACGCTATCCGGGGGGTGGCAATCAACCCTGGATGACGTGGTCGTTAAACCGTCTTTTCATGGTGCTGACAGGGAGAAGGATGGACGATCTTCCCGGAGGAGAGACAACTCTAAACATGAGGGAAAGGTTTTAGACGAGCATTCGAACCGCTATAATAAATCTCGGAACCCTGTCAAAACCACTGCTCCACCTTTTGCTATCAAGCTGGACAGCATTCATCTTACTGAAAGAATTGAAAGTTTACAGAACCTCGCCTTGGTCGGTAGGTGGCACTTTCCGGAAATGAACAATTCTGAGATGAGGAAGTGGTTAGCAGTCCATTGGAAACCAATGATATGATACACTCCCATTATCTCTAGCCTCATGAAGGAGTGTTATTGCTTTCACTTCTTAAATGTCGTTGATGTCGAAGCTATCCTCAAAAGTCCTTGGATTTTTAAGAGGAGCTTTCTCGCTCTTTATAGATGGTATATTGGGCATGATCTGTTGAAAAACACTCCCTCTAATAACCTGATCTGGGTAAAACTCCCAAATCTCCCACTGGAAATGTGGTCCAAGGAGATTCTCGGGGAGATAGGCAACTCAATTGGCAGATTTGTCTATGTAGATCCATGGTGTTTAGGTGAGAAAGACAAAATAATTGCGTGGATTCTCATTGAGAAGGCCTATAGGGGGGGATATCCAGATCACATTGAGATAGCATGGAGAGGATTGAAAATCAATCAAAGACTAGATTTTTGGGGCATCCCTTTCAGATGCGCTACATGCCACAAAACAGGTCACCTCATAAAAATTGTCCTCAGCATCTGGCTCCAAAAAGCAGGGTTTTTCATCGAAAGGCGAGGTCAAATTCTTCTTCTGCCAACTTATCAACGACAGAACTATTGGATGAACAACATCCTAATAATCCGGAGCCTAATGTCTCTTCATCTCCGCGGGTATTGTCTCAGGACTTTTCTCAGAATCCCAAAGCCAGACCTGGTAGCTCAGTTATGTTTGAATGCCCTTGGAGGAACAGTCCTATAGCTTTTCAATGCGCGCCCATTCTGCTAAGAATATAACTGTGAGGAAGAAGCTCAGGGGGGGAAGCAGACATTTTAGGGGGAGGACTACTGTTACATACAATGGGGTGAGGAACCTATCTCTGGTCGATGTTCCCATTTATGATATGTCGAAGTCTCAGCCTCTTAGAGCAAGCGCGGCTGGAGAATCTTCTAAATGACAGTCATTATATCTATGAATATTAGAGGTCTCGACGCAGACTCAAAATTTTTAGCGCTAAAGGATATTTTCTACTCAGCTTGGCTGAAAATAATTTTAATCCAGGAAACTATGCATAGTAGACATGCTTCCATTTCTTATTTTAGGAAAATGTTCCCTTCATGGTATCTGGTAGCCTCTGAGGCAAGAGGTCTGTCAGGGGGGCTAGCAGCATTATGGGATCCTCAATGGATCAGTGCCAAGGCTTACAAGTGCTTCGCTGGCATTGTGATCTCAGCTTATATCAGGGGAAAAGTCTTCCCTATAAATATTTTAAACACCTATGTGCCTTATAATAATAGGATTCCTTTCTGGGAGAAGTTTTTCGCCTCAGATCTTTTTGATATCGAATCTCTGGTAATTGCAGGTGACTTAAATGTAACATTAAGCTCTGATGAATGCTGGGGATGTTGCAGAAAAAAAGGATCCGCTTGTAGACCTCATAAAGTTTGAACTTCTGAACAAGAACCTTGTGGATATCGCCCCATCGAAAATGAAGCCAACATGGGATAATGGTAGAGCAGAAAAGGCATATATTGCCAAAAGAATTGATTGGTTTATAGTGCATGTTAGCATTATAGATAAACTAGGCATGCCATTTTTAATGGTTGGGAATGCTTTTGTATCTGACCATAGGCCAATTTTTCTCAGCTGGCGGGAAAAGGGATTCAGGAAGGGGTACCCTTTTAAATTCAATAGAACATGTTTAGAAGACCCAGCCTTTAATGATATCATCTCCAATGCATGGAAGGATTTATCTGCTAGAGCTATGCTCCCCCCATTTTTTACTTTTAGAGACAAGATGGCTGCTGTGAGAAAGGTGGAAAAAGAATGGCAAATTGAAAAAAGGAAAAAGGATAGGCAGGCGATTCAGGAAACTCAACGGGAGCTGGAAAGCATTATAAAATCTATGGATGCTAACTCTTGTCCTTTTAGCATGAAATGCCGCATAAGAGAGCTCGAAAGGAGAAAACACATTTTGCTCAAGCAGGAAGAATCTACATGGAGGCTTAAAAGCAGGGCAATATGGCTCAAATAAGGGGACAAGAACACGAAGTTCTTTCATAAATTTGCTAATGCCAGACGCGAGAAAAATACCATATGGAAGATAAGTGATGGAAATGGGGGATTCTTCATCTCTCAACAAGACATTTCAAGGGAAGTTGTATGTCATTTTAAGAGTCAATATAGAAGAAGGGAGGGCGGTGCTTCTCAGGACATTCTATGGGGCATCGAACTGGTTCCTCAAATGTTCGATGATGAAAAAAACGAGCCCCTATTTCAGCCAGTTACAGAGAATGAATTGCTTGGAGTCTTGAAGGCCTTTAAAAAGGAAAAATGCCCAGGCCCGAACGGCTGGACAATTGAATTTTTTACTCATTTTTTTGATATCATTAAGCAAGATTTACTAAGGATGGTTGAAGCATCTAGAGTGACTAGCAGCATTCACCACATTACAACATCCACTTTGATTTCTCTAATTCCTAAAAAGGTGGATGCGGTTTCCTTTCATGATTTTAGACCGATCTCATTATGCAACATTTCCTTTAAAATCATCACAAAAACTATTGCTGAAAGAATAAAAGGAACTCTGGCTTCCTTCCTCACTAAGGATCAACATGCTTTTCTAAAAGGGCGGAACATTTTGGATGCCATGGCTAATACTCAGGAGTGTCTGTTTTCTATAATATCAAAAAATTTAGATGCAGCCATTTTGAAAATCAACTTGCAGAAGGCCTATGATTATTTAGACTGAGGGTTTATTAGATGTTTATTGGCTAAGATTGGAATGAGGCCTAATTCCATCCGGTGGATCATGGCGTGCATAGAAAATGTGAACTATGCGGTCATCATCAATGGAATACCTTCCCCTTTTTTTCTAGCTGAAAGAGGGCTTCGTCAAGGATGCCTCCTTTCACCTCTCTTATTTATCCTGGCTATGAACTCACTCAGCATCCACATAAACAAAGTGGTCTCCGAAAATAGATGTAGGCCTATCAAGATATGCAGAAATAATTTCATATCGCACAACCTCTTTGTTGATGATGTGCTCTTATTTGCAATGCTTTGCAGGGTTTCGTGGATATGTTTAAATGACATTCTTGAGAGATTCCAAAGAGCCACTGGGCCTATAATTAACAAGGCGAAATCCACCCTCTTTCACAACGATACCAACATCGATTTGGTGAAATAGATCTCTGAATTGTTTGGTATAGAGACAAGATCGCTCAAGGATGGCCTTAAATATCTAGGTTTTCAGCTCAAAGCTAAGGGTTACTCCAAGAATGATTGGCAGTGGTTAATAGAGAGATATTATACAAAGATTTCGGCATGGGAATATAGGAGTCTTTCTTTGGCAGGCAGAATTATATTATCTCAATTTTTTTTATCGCAGATGCTGTCTACTGGGCTCACTTATTCTACCTTCCCGCAAGCATCATTCATAAGATGAAAAAGGTTTCGGCTAATTTTATTTGGGGCGGTAAGTCAAAACAGCGGAAATTCCATCTTGCCAAAATGGAAAGTATCTCTTTACCCAAGCGCCTTGGTGGATGGGGATTAATGGATTTAAGGGCTTTCGGCAAAGCGCTCCTATGTAGATCGCTATGGAGAGGTATCTTCGAGGAAGGACCTTGGAGTAACACTGTTAAATTGAAATACTTGAAAGGTAAAAATTTGGAATTCTAGTTCAGATCAAGATCGATTGGAACCAAGCATGGTTATGCTATTTGGCTTAGTCTTCGGAAGATTGAGCAATACTTTTTAAAGAATCTAAAGTGGAGGATCCATTCTGGTAGCAGAATATTAATTGGCATCGATCCCATTTTGTGCAGTCACAATGACATTTTCATTCCCGAGAATCTTTTATCTTTCTTTCACAGGAATGGTATCTTTACATGGGACAAACTCATATCTGCCTGGCATGGCTCTGCCCCTTTATGGAAAGATGCAAACAATCTTTGTTTGCCAGAGAGTCTGGTTTTATCATGGAATTCTGTCAAAGATGCTCTCGGTGGTCGTGGGCTTCAACGCTCTGGGTCGGTTGATCACTTAATATGGACTGTGCCAAATGCTCAACTGTCGATTCGGGTAAAAGATATTTACTCTGATATGATCAATTCAAAGGTCTCTCACTCAAGCGCAAAGTTTCCTGTGGCCCTCTTGAAGTCGGGATGCCACCTTAAAATAATTTGCTTCACGTGGTTGGCGTTCAACAACAAGAATTTGACGTGGGATAATTTAAGAAAAAGAAGCTGGCACAGTCCAAGCAAGTGTTCGATGTGCGAATCAGCCGAGGAGTCCAATTACCACATGTTCTTCCAATGCAAATCCTCTTTGCAAATTTGGTATGATCTGGCTATTCTTTATGGTTTTCCTCACGTTTATTTCGTTTCTACCCATGCAGCGTTCGAATGGTGGAGCAGGCAAAGAGAGCCACGGCGATTTCTCATCATAATTGTGCTATGGTGCGCTTGGAAATGGAGGAATTGTAAAATTTTCAAAGACTCAAAGGAACCCCTTAATTCTATTCTGCAACACATTATTGCCATCTATGATTCAGTTCCAAAAAGGCTGCCCAAAATGAAGAATACAATCACGAAAGAAAAAGAATGTTGTCTCAACAGGTTCCCTTGTGCATTCTTTGCCGGAGCTGAACAACAAAATATTTGCGGCTGCGGAGTTCTCATTTGCATGGACGAGAAGCTACAATTTCGTATTTCTTGGAATGAAGGAAAAGACTCTAATAGGATGGCTGAGGCTAGAGCTCTAGTGGGCGTTCTTGCCTTCTGTGTTTTCTTTAATGTTTAGGCTATTTCAATCTTTGGTCATTCCAGGCCGGTGATTGATCATATAAATGGGGCTTGTCGCATAAGGAGCCCTCACATGGTCGGCTGGATGGACAAGACAATGTTCCTATGGGGGCTCTCGAGAGAATGTTCCATTCAACTCATTGGTCAAAATCAAAACCTCCAAGGGGACTGCCTTTCCAAGGATGGTCTGCTCCTCTAATCTGGATCATGGTCTATGGAAGTAAAGGTGGAAGAGAATTCCTATTTTGTCCAGGATTTCTTTATCCCTGGTTACTAATTTTGATGCCTCTATGTTTTTCTCCTGAATGGTTTTTGGTTTTAACTTTTGTTGATGCATTCGACATGCCTTTTGGCTGTTCTATATAGTTTCTCAGGACTATATGTCTTCATCTGGCTTGTGATGCTGTATATGTCTCTTTATGGACCCATGATGTTGTATCTGCCCTCGTTGCTTCTATTGTGGTTGCTCCACGAGCCACTTTTTGTATTTTCTGATGTTTTTATATTGTCTCAATATAATACAATGATGCTTTTTCTCTCTGAAGAAGGAAAAAAAAAATAGATGGATATCAAAATACTTAGTTTGTAATCAGAATACTTAGTTCCTAAAATATTTCGTATAGCGAAAATAAAAATAATTTAATTATTAAAATAAATAAAATATATCAATAACCTTTTTCAAATATTTTCTAAATATTATACTTCTCACTATGATTTGTGATTTAGTATTAAAATGGATGAATTTGACACAATCACTTTGAATAAAACAAAGAATAAAGCTTCAGTAGATTAAACAACTTTAACAAAATTCACACATAAATTTTTTGTTTGTTAATTCAGACCAATCTTAAGAAGATAAAACAACCTTAACAAACCAATTAGAACAAATGAGAAATTGAAGGCTAATCTCCCAATAAATGTTGAGCAATCTCTAGCCACTTGAAGCAGAATATGGAGCTTCAAAGTGGGATCCTCGTAATCCTTTGACCTGCTAGAACCAAAAAAAATAAAAATAAATCATCAATTCTTGAATTCTTGAATTCTTGAATTGAATTTCTTGTTATAACATCAAATTTTTGATATACTTGGAGGCAAAAATTATAAAAACTATGCCCCAATAAAACAAATTCAACAATCTTAGGAAAAAATTGCTCATGAAATCTAAAAATTAGTAACTATACATCAATAAAACATTTTTAATAAAATTAAGAATAAAATGCTCATAAGTTCTAAAAAGTAAAAACTAATAACTAATTATCATAATAGTTATTAATTATAAAAGCTATGTGTAAACATGATTTTTTATTTTTTTATTTTTTAATTATGATTAATGTAATTGAAAATGAAAATATAGAAAAAAAAAAATAGAAAAATATAAAAAAATATAAGTCAAATTAAAAGGAATAAAACTTTAAAATATATATATTGGAAAAAAAATGCACGTGAGTGCATGGGTCAACGGTGGGGCAATCGGCTGCACGCACCCCACCTGAGATCGAAACCTGCTATGTGGAGCTGCGATGCAACATATAACAAGTTTCTTGTATGATGTGACAGATGTGTCATGCCAGCTTGTGGCTGATATGGAGACAATTGCACATAACATATATTGTATATTGGGCCTAATACAGCTTCTTAAGGGGACCTTGCCCTCCCCATTACCTTAAATATATTGGAAAAATATTTTTTAATTATTTGTTTCTCTTTAAAATTTCTCATTTAAAAAAAAACCATATAAAAAGATAAAGACGAAATATAACTATAATTTTTTTTCTTAATTGTTTTTTCCTCTTTAAAATTAGTCATTTTAAATTGAAAATATGAAGAAAAACTATAATTCATGAAAATAGAAATAATAGGAAAAAAAAAATTAAATAAAAATGAAATAAATTAAAAACAAAAAATAGTAACTAATAGAAATAGAAGTTACTAAATAGTCCATAATAAGACCTCAACCAATTACCTTACAAATAAATCAATTAAAAAAAAAATAAAAAAATCCAAATAGTCCATAATAAGACCTCAACCAATTACTTACTCAATTACAAAAAATAAATTCCCAAAATTAAATTATAGATAATCAACCTAAATTTTTAGTAAACTGATGAATGCTTAATACCATACCTTCCCAAGCTATAATAAGTCAAAATTAACCCTAATTATATTTATAAATTTCAAATGAATTTATAAAAGACACATGCCAGAGAAATCTTAAACAAACAAAAAATCAGCTGCAACTGATATCATGTAGACCACTTTATCGTGAAAATAAATACTAATACTCCTAAAAAGGTATTTTAAAACTAAATAATAACGTCATAAAAATATTATTTGAATAAGAATGTGAAAACAAAAAATTCAAATTATATTGAAGTTTTTCTTGAAGTTTTTCATGAACTAGGTTTTTATGGATATTGTTTATGATTTTTATTTTAATTTTAGATTTACTAAATACTGAGAGGATCAAATTTTTGAAATAATTTTTTTTAAAGTGAAAAGAGATTTGATCCATGGTTAAGATGTATCTAGTTTGGATCTAGTTAGTTTTTATATAAAATGTAAATATATTTTATACATTTAAAAAAACTAAATAAATTCCTTAATAATTAACTAAACTATTTTATAAACAAGTGCTATTTAAGAGGTAGCTAGTACCTGTTGCTTAGTTTAAATTTAACTAATTAGAGTATGAATTGCTTACAAGATGTGAGATGATCAATTAAAGCTTTCATAAAAAAATTCGAAATGAAAGTGAAAATGTTGTGCTAACAATTTTTTGGTGGTGAGCTCCTTACCTCCTTAGTTGTAATGAAGCAGTCCATTGGAAACCAGTGATAGGATACACTCCCATTGTCTCTAACCTCATGAAGGAGTGGTATTGCTTTCACTTCTTAAATGTTGATGATGTCGAAGCTATCCTCAAAAGTCCTTGGGGTTTTAAGAGGAGCTTTCTCGCTCTTTATAGATGGTATATTGGGTATGATCCGTTGAAAAACACTCCCTCTAATAACTCGATCTGGGTAAAACTCCCAAATCTCCCCCTGGAAATGTGGTCCAAGGAGATTCTCGAGGAGATAGGCAACTCAATTGGCAGATTTGTCTATGTAGATCCATGGTGTTTAGGTGAGAGACAAAAGAATTGCGTGGATTCTCATTGAGAAGGCCTATAGGGAGGGATATCCAGATCACATTGAGATAGCATGGAGAGGATTGAAAATCAATCAAAGACTGGATTTTTGGGGCATCCCTTTTAGATGCGCCGCATGCCACAAAACAGGTCACCTCATAAAAAATTGTCCTCGACATCTGGCTCCAAAAAGCAGGGTTTTTCATCGAAAGGCGAGGTCAAATTCTTCTTCTGCCAGCTTATCAGTGACGGAACTGTTGGATGAACAACATCCTAATAATCCAGAGCCTAATGTCTCCTCATCTCCGCGGGTATTGTCTCAGGACTTTTCTCATAATCCCGAAGCCAGACCTGGTAGCCCAGTTATGTTTGAATGCCCTTTGAGGAATAGTGCTATAGCTTTTCAATGCGCACCCATTCCGGAACCGAGAGGTGACAAAGCCGTTGCTTCCCCTCTACCTTTTCAGCTTAAGGATCTCTCTTTGGGGTCTCTCCCCATTCCTATTTCGTCCTCTTCACCGACTCCTGATAAAAATCTTTTATCCTCTAAGAAAGGAAAAGAGCCATTTGTGGTTGTCACTCCTGTAAATTCCCCTGCTTCGTCTCCAACTAATTTGTGTGACAGCGATTTAGACTTTCTCCTTAGCATAAAATCTCTCAAGCTGGAGCCTTTAACCATCCATAAACCAATGAATCCTGTTTCTCCTTTCATTAGCACGGGTTCTGCTAAGAATATAACTGTGAGGAAGAAGCTCACGGGGGGAAGCAGACATTTTAGGGGGAGGACTACTGTTACAGACAGTGGGGTGAGGAACGTATCTCTGGTCGATGTTCCCATTTATGATATGTCGAAGTCTCAGCCTCTTAGAGCAAGCGCGGCTGGAGAATCTTCTAAATGACAATCATTATATCTATGAATATTAGAGGTCTTGGCGCAGACCTAAAATTTTTAGCGCTAAAGGATACTTTCTACTAAGCTCAGCCGAAAATAATTTTAATCCAGGAAACTATGCATAGTAGCCATGCTTCCATTTCTTATTTTAGGAAAATGTTCCCTTCATGGTATCTGGTAGCCTCTGAGGCAAGAGATCTGTCAAGGGGGCTAGCAGCATTATGGGATCCTCAATGGATCAGTGCCAAGGCTTACAAGTGCTTCGCTGGCATTGTGATCTCAGCTTATATCAGGGGAAAAGGCTTCCCTATAAATATTTTAAACACCTATGTGCCTTAAAAGAATAGGATTCCTTTCTAGGAGAAGTTTTTCACCTCAGATCTTTTTGATATCAAATCTCTGGTGATTGCAGGCAACTTTAATGTAACATTAAGCCCTAATGAATGCTGGGGATGTTGTAGAAAAAAGGATCCGCTTGCAGACCGGATAAAGTTTGAACTTCTGAACAAGAACCTTGTGGATATCGCCCCATGAAAAATGAAGCCAACATGGGATAATGGTAGAGTAGAAAAGGTGTATATTGCCAAAAGAATTGATCGGTTTATAGTGCATGTTAGCATTATAGATAAACTGGGCATGCCATTTTCAATGGTTGGGAATGCTTTTGTATTTGACCATAGGCCAATTTTTCTCAGCTGGTGGGAAAAAGGATTCAGGAAGGGGTACCCTTTTAAATTCAATAGAACATGTTTAGAAGACCCAGCCTTTAATGATATCATCTCCAACGCATGGTAGGATTTATCTACTAGAGCTATGCTCCCCCCGTTTTTTACTTTTAGAGACAAGATGGCTGCTGTGAGAAAGGTGGTAAAAGAATGGAAAATTGAAAAAAGGAAAAAGGACAGGCAGGCGATCCAGGAAACTCAACGGGAGCTGGACAGCATTATAAAATCTATGGATGCTAACTCTTGTCCTTTTAGCATGAAATGCCGCATAAGAGAGCTCGAAAGGAAAAAACACATTTTGCTCAAGCAGGAAGAATCTACATGGAGGCTTAAAAGCAGGGCAATATGGCTCAAAGAAGGGGACAGGAACACGAAGTTCTTTCATAAATTTGCTAATGCCAGACACGAGAAAAATACCATATGGAAGATAAGTGATGGAAATGTGGGATTCTTCATCTCTCTACAAGACATTTCAAGGGAAGTTGTACATCATTTTAAGAGTCAATATAGAAGAAGGGAGGGCGGTGCTTTTCCGGACATTTTATGGGGTATCGAATCGGTTCCTCAGATGTTCGATGATGAAAAAAATGAGTCCCTGTTTCAACCAGTTACAGAGAATGAACTGCTTGGAGTCTTGAAGGCCTTTAAAAAGGACAAATGCCCAGGCCCGGATGGCTGGACAATTGAATTTTTTAATCATTTTTTTGATATCATTAAGCAAGATTTACTAAGGATGGTTGAAGCATCTAGAATGACTGGCAACATTCACCACATTACAACATCCACTTTGATTTCTCTAATTCCTAAAAAGGTGGATGCAGTTTCCTTTCATGATTTTAGACCGATCTCATTATGCAACATTTCCTTTAAAGTCATCACAAAAATTACTGCTGAAAGAATAAAAGGAACTCTGGCTTCCTTCCTCACTATGGATCAACATGCTTTTCTAAAAGGGCGGAAGATTTTGGATGTCGTGGCTAATACTCAGGAGTGTCTATTTTCTATGATATCAAAAAATTTAGATGCGGCCATTTTGAAAATCAACTTGCAGAAGGCCTGTGATTGTTTAGACTGGGGGTTTATTAGATGTTTATTGGCTAAGATTAGAATTAGGCCTGATTCCATCCAGTGGATCATGGCGTGCATAGAAAATGTGAACTACGCGATCATCATCAATAGAATACCTTCCCCTTTTTTTTTAGCTAAAAGAGGGCTTCGTTAAGGATGCCCCCTTTTTCCTCTCTTATTTATCCTAGCTATGAACTCACTCAGCATCCGCATAAACAAAGCGGTCTCCGAAAATAGATGCAGGCCTGTCAAGATATACAGAAATAATTTCATATCGCACAACCTCTTTGTTGATGATGTGCTCTTATTTGCAATGCTTTGCAGGGTTTCGTGGATATGTTTAAACGACATTCTTGAAAGATTCCAAAGAGCCACTAGGCTTATAATTAACAAGGCGAAATCCACCCTCTTTCACAACGATACCAACATGGATTTGGTGAAATGGATCTCTGAATTGTTTGGTATAGAGACAAGATTGCTCAAGGATGGCCTTAAATATCTAGGTTTTCAGCTCAAAGCTAAGGGTTACTCCAAGAATGATTGGCAGTGGTTAATAGAGAGATATTATAAAAAGACTCGGCATGGGAATATAGGAGTCTTTCTTTTGGCAGGCATAATTATATTATCTCAAACCGTTTTATCGCAGATGGTTGTCTATTGGGCTCACTCATTCTACCTTCCTGCAAGCATCATTCATAAGATGAATAAGGTTTCGGCTAATTTTATCTGGGGCAGTAAGTCAGAACAATGGAAATTCCATCTTGCCAAAATGGAAAGTATCTCTTTACCCAAGCGCCTTGGTGGATGGGGATTGATGGATTTAAGGGCTTTCGGCAAAGTGCTCCTATGTAGATCGCTATGGAGAGGTATCTTCGAGGAAGGACCTTGGAGTAACATTGTTAAATTGAAATACTTGAAAGGTAAAAATCTGGAATTCTGGTTCAGATCAGGGTCGATTGGAGCCAAGCATGGTTCTCCTATTTGGCTTAGTCTTCGGAAGATTGAGCAATACTTTTTAAAGAATCTGAAGTGGAGGATCCATTCTGGTAGCAGAATATTAATTGGCATTTATCCCATTTTTTGCAGTCACAATGACATTTTCATTCCCGAGAATCTTTTATCTTTCTTTCACAGGAATGGTATCTTTACGTGGGACAAACTCATATCCGCCTGGCATGGCTATGCCCCTTTATGGAAGGATGCAAACGATCTTTGTTTGCCGGAGAGTCTGGTTTTGTCATGGAATTCTGTCAAAGATGCTCTTGGTGGTCGTGGGATTTAACGCTCTGGGTCGGCTGATCACTTAATATGGACTGTGCCAAATGCTCAATTGTCAGTTCGGGTAAAAGATATTTACTCTGATATGATCAATTCAAAGGTCTCTCACTCAAGCGCAAAGTTTCCTGTGGCCCTCTGGAAGTTGGGATGCCCCCTTAAAATAATCTGATTCGCGTGGTTGGTGTTCAACAACAAGAATTTGACGTGGGATAATTTTTAAAAAAGAAGTTGGCATGGTCCAAGCAGGTGTTGGATGTGCGAATCAGCCGAGGAGTCCAATTACCACATGTTCTTCCAATGCAAATCCTCTCTGCAAATCTGGTATGATCTGGCTATTCTTTATGGTTTTCCTCACGTTGATTTTGTTTCTACCCATGCAACGTTCGAATGGTGGAGCAGGTAAAGAGAGCCACGACGATTTCTCATCATAATTGTGCTATGGTGTGCTTGGAAATGGAGGAATTGTAAAATTTTCAAAGACTCAAAGGAACCCCTTAATTCTATTCTGCAACACATTATTGCCATCTATGATTCAGTTCCAAAAAGGCTGCCCAAAATGAAGAATACATCACGAAATAAAAAGAATGTTGTCTTAACAGGTTCCCTTGTACATTCTTTGTCGGAGCTGAACAACAAAATATTTGCGGCTACGGGGTTCTCATTTGCATGGACGAGAAGCTACAATTTCTTATTTCTTGGAACGAAGGAATAGGCTCTAATAGGATGGCTGAGGCTAGAGCTCTAGCGGGCGTTCTTGCCTTCTGTGTTTTCTTTGATGTTCAGGCTATTTCAATCTTTGGTCATTCCAGGTCGGTGATTGATCATATAAAGAAAAAAAAAAAAAAAAAAAAAAAAAAAAAAAAAAAAAAAAAAAAAAAAAAAGAGAGAAAGATGGATATCAAAACACTTAGTTTGTAATCAAAATACTTAGTTCCTAAAATATTTCATATAGCGAAAATAAAAATAATTTAATTATTAAAATAAATAAAATATATCAATAACCTTTTTCAAATATTTTCTAAATATTATACTTCTCACTATGATTTGTGATTTAGTATTAAAATGGGTGAATTTGACACAATCACTTTGAATAAAACAAGGAATAAAGCTTTAGTAGATTAAACAACTTTAACAAAATTCACACATAAATTTTTTGTTTGATAATTGAGACCAATCTTAAGAAGATAAAACAACCTTAACAAACCAATTAGAACAAATGAGAAATTGAAGGCTAATCTCCCAATAAATGTTGAGCAATCTCTAGCCACTTGAAGCAGAATATGGAGCTTCAAAGTGGGATCCTCGTAATCCTTTGACATGCTCGAACAAAAAAAAAATCATCAATTCTTGAATTCTTGAATTCTTGAATTGAATTTCTTGTTATAACATCAAATTTTTTATATACTTGGAGGCAAAAATTATAAAAACTATGCCCCAATAAAACAAATTCAACAATCTTAGGAAAAAATTGCTCACGAAATCCTAAAAATTAGTAACTATACATCAATAAAACATTTTTAATAAAATTAAGAATAAAATGCTCATAAGTTCTAAAAAGTAAAAACTAAAAACTAATTATCATAATAGTTGTTAATTATAAAAGCTGTGTAAACATGGATTTTTTATTTTTTTATTTTTTAATTATGATTAATGTAATTGAAAATGAAAATATAGAAAAAAAAATAGAAAAAGATAAAAAAAATATAAGCCAAATTAAAAGGAATAAAACTTTAAAATATATATATTGGAAAATATTTTTTAATTATTTTTTCTCTTTAAAATTTCTCATTTAAAAAAAAAACATATAAAAAGATAAAGACAGAAATATAACTATAAATTTTTTTCTTAATTGTTTTTTCCTCTTTAAAATTAGTCATTTTAAATTGAAAATATGAAGAAAAACTATAATTCATGACCTGTAATCCCCCATCATACGACAACCACAAGTACATTTTGGTTGTTGTTGACCACTTCACCAAATTTGTAGAAGAAATGCCCACATATAATAACACTGCATAAATCACTTCACATTTTTTCTTTAACCATGTCATAAAATGGTTCAATGTTCCCAAGGAGTTGGTTTCAAACTGTTGTGGCTGGAATCAACCTCCTAGAGACAACCCCTAGGTTGAAGGAAAGACCAGCGCCTAGGAAATCCTAGATGAGTACTTGCAGGTTTGCAAGAGCTGTCACACACACTCAGTATTCATTATGTCATGGAATAGAGATGATTCAGAACCCTCCTCCCAAGGAAACTTATAACAATTTGTTGGGAATTGATTTCGGTGATATTTTTCTCCTGTTGCCAAGGTAGCTTATATTAGATTACTTTTATCTATTGTTGCTGCTTTTGATTTTTAGGTAGAACAGATTGATGTGAAGACAAGATTTCTTCACGGGGATCTGGAAGAAGAGATCTACATGAAGCAACCTGAAGGGTTTGCAGTGAAGGGAAAGAAAGAAATGGTATGCAATTTAAAAAATTCTTGGTATGGGTTAAAACAATCACCAAGGATGTGGTATCAGAAATTTGATACATTTATACGGGGACTTGGCTTCATGAGAAGCAAAGAAGATCGTTGTGGGTATTTCAAATTTATTCCATGTCTTGCAAATTTTTTTCTGGGCCAAATAGTGATAAGCCATGTGGCGCAACATTTCTTCTCCTTGTTAGCCTTGTCTAGAAGCTTCTCAAGGTGGATATTCACTCTTTGCAGCCATGATTCTCGGTCAGCCTCTATTTCTTGCTCTAGAGAAGTTAGCTTGATTTTCCTTCTTTTTGCCAATTGCAAGTTTTCCCTTATGGTTTGCAGCTCCATGATTGTTTGTTTGTCCTCCAATTACTTGTTCTATTTCTCAAGGTAATTAATGATCCATTTAGCCCTATCAAGGTCAAGTGATAGGCTTTGGATCACAGCTTCTTTCTCCTTGATGATCTCATCCTTGAGTCTTGAGCTTTGGGAGCCCAAATCAGTGTCCTCTTCCTCAGTCAAAATGAAATCCTTGTCTTGGCCTTCAAAAGGCCCCTCATCATGCAATGGTTTCTTTCCTCTATCCTGAGCCTGCTCTGTTGAAGAAGAAGGCAAGGCCCCTTTTCACCCCAGGTGAAGATAACATTTTCCTGTTATCTAGTGAAGAGAACGAGACCCCTTCCACCCCTGGTGGAGATAATACTCATTTGGCAGCTGCAAATAGTCTCCTTGTGTCTTTCTCATAAGCGACAAACACTGGCACACCTATAGGTTCAGTCTCATGAACATCTGGTTGGTCTGAAGGCCCTCCTTCCTCATGAAGCACCGATGGAGTCACTTGAGGGCTTTTGAAGACCTCATGTGCAATGAAAGTATCCCATGAAATATTCAACAAGCTTAGCTGATGCAAAACAACAATTTTAATCAATGAGAAATGGTAAATGCTACTGAACTACTAAGGAAGAGGTTTCCTTTTCACATAATGAGCCATTTTCTCAATATTCTGGCATATAAAGTATGGAACATTCATCATCCTCACTCTTGTGAAATGCATCAGCAATCTGACATGGTATGTATATAGATGGGAAAACCTTCCCTCACAGGTGAAATATTTGATGATGAGTTTCATGAGTGGAGCATAAGTATCTTGCAAGAATTCAAAAGGAAAGACCCTATTGATTTTCCTCTGATAACTAACCTTGATGTAAGGCTCATAATGCTCTCTGGCCACATGATGCCCCTTATTCCACTGTTCACCCACATTAGGGATGCCTATTGTTGCTGCTATGGTTTCAGGTGTCAAGGTGAAAGAGACACCAACTAGGTTCACCTGGCCATTATGAAGATGAAAAACAAATAACCTAGCAAGCTCATGGTGATATTGCACCCTCTCCACCATTTCACAAAACTGGTAATAAGACTGATGTTTAAAACAAGTTACTGCAAGAGGGCAAGCAAGTAACTCTGTAAGAGTGTTGGGCTCCTCTCGGATATGTTTTCCTCCTTTATGTGGTTTTCATGGTGCATGAGCCTCTTGGGAAGAATCACTGACAGTTTCATCGTCCCTTTCATATGCTGAGTCTGTCTCCATACTTGCAAATTTTGAGTGAAAAATGATGAGTATGAAGAGATTTTTAAAATATGAGGGTGAATAGGGTGACTGTTGTTTTTCCTTTTGGGAAATGAGGGTTTGATGGTGGAAGGAATGTAATGAGGGAGTAGGAAATGGGAATTAGGGTTTTGGGAATGTATAGGGTTAGTGTTTAGTAATAATGTATAGGGTTTAGGGTTTGGTAATAGGGAGTGAATGCCAATGATTTTGGGAGAGGGAAAGAGGAAGGGATTTAAGGAAATTTATTGGCAAGGGAAGGGAATTAGGAATCAAAGGGGAATTAACAGTAGAAAACAAAACCCTATGCAGCTTTGGCAAGACAATTTTAGAGACAGCTAGGGTTTGTTTTTTAGACACATAATTCACCACCAAATATGAAAAAATCCCTTGCTAGACAAAATGTGAGGCTTTACTTACTTGTCAAGAGGTTACTTGTGCATTTGGAGGCAGAGGAGGGCGATAAAATTTGTTTTGGAGCTCAACAAGCAGATCCGTAGCGCTGCCTCCCAGGTGCTAGTGCACTTTCTACTTTCTATGCGTAGCACACGACCAAACTCCAGTTAAAAATCTGCGCCAGATGCGTAGTGCCAGTGCCCAGATGCATAGCACTAGCAATTTTTTGTGGTTTTTGCTTGATTTTGCCTCTTTCTCCCTCAAACCCGATTTTCTCCTTTTGGCTCACTCTCTTTGCACAAAATGAAGATTTTAAACACAAAGAAGACCTTTATATCCCCTTGGTTTTAATTTTTCATTTACAAACCCACTTTTCTAAAGTCTCTTTCACTTTGCTTTTTAAAAGCTCTGTTTTTCATTTTGCAATTTGACTCTCCTTGATCACTTGATATATTGATTCATTGATGTTTTTGTTTCTTACAAAATCTGGAGTTGGCAAGGTGACCAAGGGAAGTAGCTCTGAAATTATTACATATAGGAAAAAATTAAAATTACATAAAAATTTATATATAGAAAATAAAACTTTGTTTTACCTCGAAACAAGGTTTTGAGGAAAAACTCACTTATTGAGTATTCATCATTGAAATTTTGATTTTATGAACTTATTTGACCTCCTGATGTGCCTGCTGACCCTTATTGAGCTTTTCCATGACTATGGTGGCAAACCTTAGATCTAATGAGACCTAAAACCCTAAAAATGACTTTTGCACATGTAATGACAAAAAATGACTGTAAATGGCCTAAACTTGTGAAAATAGGCCAGCAAATAAAGACCATGAGGGAAATTTGATAATGAACCACCACCATTAGTTGATCCATGACCTAATGGAATGTAGCTGATCGGATGGGACACCTAGAATGCATGCAAGAAAGAGAATTTGATCACTGATGGAGGGATGAAGATACTGACACTAACATTGTGTTCCATATGCAAGTGTAGTCGGTATCCTAATGTATGCAATTGTCTGTATTATACCATACATTTCACATGCAGCGGGAGTATTGATTAGGTTTATGTCAAAACCGAGGAAGGAGCATTAGATAACAGTGAAGTGGGTTTTCAGGTATTTGCGTGGTACTAATGATTATGGTTTGTGCTACCAAGAAAGACCAGGTTTGGACAAAGTTTTGGACATCCGTGGCTTTATTGATGCATACTGGGTTGGAGATCTGGATCAGAGAAGATCTACAAGTGGGCATGTGTTTAACCTATTTGGAGGTGCAGTCAGTTGGATGAGTAAGAGACAGTCTATAGTGGAACTTTAAACTATAGAGGCAGAATACATGGAAGCCACTCATGCAAACAAGGAAGCAATTTGGTTGTAGAGATTGTGTTCAAGTATGGGGTTAGTACAGTGAGCTATAAGGATATATTGTGACAACCAAAGTGAAATTTTATTGGTAAAGAACCATGGTTATCATTCAAAGATAAAGCAAATTGATGTTCAATATCACTTTGTGAGGGATATCATTGAGGACAAAAAGTTGTTGTTGGTAAAGGTGGACGCTTTGAATAATATTGTAGATGCATTGACAAAGTCTGTGAGCACTGATAAGTTCTCTTGGTGTAGAGAAATAATGGGCATTGCAGTTCTGGATCAATGACTAATCTCTCATATGGTTGGGGTCTATGGATGCTTCGACATGTATATATATGTATTGTAACATTGAAAGGAACATGATGAAAAATCAATCTGGTAGTCCTGGTTTTGGGATCCAGGGGAAAATTTATGTGTATATTTGTTTTATGTTTTATGCTTCTGCCATTGTTTATTTTCTATTTTTTGAATTCGTGTGCAGGTAATTTCTCTACAGGGTTAAAATCTACAAAAATGGGATAGGATCTAGGCATTGGGATCATACTGATTTGTCTATCTATTTTTGTTTTGTTGATAACTCAGCTTGGCTAGTTCTTCTTTGATCTCAGGATGAAAACCCCACGAAGACTTTTGTCTAGTAAATCCATCCAAGGTTCACGATTATGCTTCAGTGTCCTTATTTTCTCATTTGATGAGCAGCCATGCATGCCATTGTAGGGGCTATGATGTTATTGTATGGGCATGTACTATTTTCTTTACTTAGTAATATAAATAAAAGGTTGAATTTTCAAATCCCCTTGTGTTCATTGTTTTTATCACAAGCATTTTTAATGTGATCTTACAAGATCAAGTGGATTTAATGGGAATACTTGCAAGTAACAAGTTTCATGCATGATTTCCTAGCTGGTTATGGTATGCATGGTATATGCATGTGTGTATTTGTTTCATTTGTTGTCAATGTGTTGACGGGATGAAATTCTCCACCAATAGTAAGGGGATCTCCCTGGTGTAGAGTCCCAACTATACCTTGCACCATTTGATTTAGGGATCTCGTCTGGTATGTAGGCTCGACTGATGTTCAGGTGAGTTGAGTTTTCTTCGAACAAAGGTTGGATACTGACTCAATTGAGCATGTGGGGACTTCAATAAACACAAGGAAACAACCAACAAATGTTCATGACATGAATACCCTGAATAACAAGATCTGAAATCAACAACATAAACCTTACATAAAGTGATTGTTTAGAAAAACTTCAGATAAGATCATGTATATGTAAAAAAAGTGCTTAACAACTATAAAATAGCTCATAGTAACTAAGCCTCTATAAGTGTAAGCAAATACGCAGTCAAAAATAATATCATGCCAATATTAACAAAACATTTCATCAATACAAGCATAGAGTTAGCACGCCATATACCATCCATGTGTTGCAAAACAAGGTTCATAGCACAAGACAACACATGAGTAGACTGCACATAAAAGAACTCTCAGGAACATTTGATTCATCAAGAAAAAAATAATATCCATAGAGCCACATAATAAAAGATTTGTCCAATCCAATAGTGGAAACTAAAAATTACTCCTTGCATATATTAGAAGAGCATAATTCCTTTCAAAACAATATTGTCCCAAAATAAGTCCTCGGCTAAAAGTCCTTTACAATGTGTCATGAAGGTGTATTTATAAAATGAGGGTGACCTTTGGCCTACCTCTGACTCTTGGGCTTCCCCATGACCTTTCAACTACCTTGTGACCTTTAGAATTCCTCATGAATCTTCTCATTCCAAAATTGTCCTATTCTATCCTAATTTTCCAAAATCACAAAATGAGAAAAATATACCCTAGCAACTTAACAATAGAAATTTCGGGAATGTCCAGGTGGAGTTTCTCCATTAGGTAAGTGCACCAAATCTTGTATTCAGCTGCAATGCGGGTGATCTACGGTTGTTCCTCATCGTGTTTGTGCAAACACTCAAAGGAATCCAGTATGAGGGTGGTCCTTTTGGCCTTCACCTGATTGCCTAAGGTCACCATCTCTGTATACATTCTTATCGGTTCAACCACGTAGCGGGTGATATTCTACTTTGTAACAGGTAGGTCATCTTAGTGGACGGCCTGCCTATATGTGTCAACGAATGCTTGAACTTCCTATGAGATGTCTTCCTACTTTCTCACCTACCTGATTTCTCCGATGGATGGGACTCCATGGATCTTGATCATTGATTCCAAGCCACTGAAAAGGTGTCTTTATGAAGCCAACACTCTGTCTACATCTTTAGCCAGATTGTCTTTTTACTAGATCTTGATGCGTAGCTAGACTTTGACATTTTTCATGGTGATCTAATCCTTCTTCAGGACAACCATCGGTGCCCCTGGATACTTGAGGACCACTCGTTTATACTATCCAGAGTTGTAATGACTTCTTTTAGTATAGCAACCCTCTCTTTTGTATGGCCAATATTGTTGCTACCGTGTCATGTAGTTTTGAAAATTTCTTATAAACCATCTCCATGGCTTCACTAAGTGTCTCGGCCTCATATTTGATTGTGGCCTATAGCTCTATTGTACTGGAATGTACTAAGCAGAGAGCTGAATTTTCTTTCTCTCCCTTTCTTCTCTTGTTCTACCCTAGCGGCCTTCTGCTCCGGTGCGTAAAGACTATTTTAGAGATCCACAATTTGTTTGCTCATCCTAGCAACATTATGGTCAGTCATGGTCACAAATGTGGTTCCGACCTAGGTGATCATCTCTGGATTAACTGTGGTGTCAAGACCAGTTTCTTTTAGCTGTGATGACTGACAAGGGTTCCGCAGGGTTCTTAGCATAGTATTTCCTCCTTTCCTACTTGATCTTGAGGCTTACATGGTCAAAGGTTATCTTGGTGAGATCTAGTTCTCTTCTTCTTCTTCTTCTTCGAGAATGCCAAGATATTGTAGAGGAAGACATCCTTCAGTGAGGGGAGTGGAAGGGGGAACATCTAATGGAGCCAGTTCGATTTGTTCTAAGTTTGGTTTGACCATTTTACTTGTTTCTCCTTGCCCCTTCTTTCTTATTTCCTCCTCCTCTTTATTCCTCTGATCTTCCTCTAACCATTTCTTCTCTTTCTCCTCTTGTTCTTGCTTCTTCTTGAGTTCCTCGATCAGCCTCAGCCTTTATTCCTGTTATTTCAGCACTTGTTCCTACTTCTTCTTCTCTTCTTCTTCCCCTGGCCCTCTTCTCTTCCTGTTGCTTTTCTTCCAATTATTTCTTCCTTTCTTCATCTTCTTATCGCCTCTTCTTCTCAAGTTGGTCTTGGTCACCTGAATCTTATTATTGTTTGATATCTTCCTCTCTTTTCCTTTTGAGCTCTTGCTTCTTCTTTGATTGGGTTGTGTTCCTTTGTTCCAACGTCTCATTATCTTCCCCCTTTTCTGGGTCACTTAGGGCATCTTCTACGTCTTTCTCCTTCTGCTTCTTGAGTTCCCCGATTGTCTTCTATATCTCTTGATTTTCCTTTGCAAGGTGGATGACCTCTCCTGTAAGCTCACATTCTCCTGGGATTGTTCAAGGAGCTCCTCTCCTCTTGCCTGTTGTTCACTGAGGTTGATTTCCCTTTTGGAATTATACCATTTCTTGACTCCATCTTCACGATCTTGCCTGGAATTCGAATATGACCAATTAAAATTAGCTCTCTTGCAGTGAATAGCTACAACCTTCTTGGGGTCATACATAAGCTAGTTTAAGGTCACAAAAGGACTCCTATTTAAAGCCTCGGCTTCTACCCACTTCTTTGAATTTTTCTACCACATAGGCCCCGATGACAAGAGGGAAGGTTGGTCACAATTTCTTCTTTCATTTTCTTAGTGTTTTCGAGAAGCCCTGCATCATCTAGTAATATACTTCCCATAAGAGCACTTTATTTGTGGCGAATGTGGGAAGAGCATGTAGAGCCTTATAGGAACCGAAAGCTCTAATAAATATCCCCTCCTATATTGGGAACTAATGCGCCACCATGAGAATGGTTTCCATGGCCCTCTTTGACATACAAGGTGGTTCTTCCTCGAAGAGTCATTGATATAGTGGAGTAATAAATGACTTAGAAATAACATCAATCATACCCTTATAGCTAGTGTCCCAAAATATCTTGTAATGATCGTGTACTGGGTTAGCTGTAGACATGTTCCAATTATAGCTCTAGTTGTCTAACTTACACCTTGCATAAACTGCATCTAATAGGTATGAGGCCATATAGAACTTTGGTGGTTGGTCTGGCTTTGGTTACTTAGCTGCAATTATATTTGTTCTCAAGGTTGATGTGAGAATGTTGGCCCAATTAAAGATTGTTCCTAGGGTGGAAATGATGCACATGATGGGGACCCATGTCCCGTGGAACACATCACAACCTGCTCTTCCATATAGACAGTTCATCATGGTGGTGATCAACTAATATGCCTTCCTCAATACATTCATCTTATAAATTTGGTCAGTCCTAACCCAGAACTTCGACGGGTCCTGCCACCATTCTCTAAGAATATCCTTAGTAGGAGTCACAAAACCTGTGAGCCACTGGGTATTAAGGGTTTCCTCCTTCTTAGGAAGCTTGTAGTAAGTAACAATATTTGCATAGGTGATTGTTGTGAGTGGTGCACAAGTGTGATCCCTTATTTTCCATGAATCCATGTCTATGCTATGTATGATCTAGTTAATCATCTTAGCACATGGGAAAATTAGAGGGTGCAATGCTACCTTGTGAAGCTTTTACCTCATAACGTTTAAGTACACCGGGAAGTCCTCCTTGGTCTCTGATATATCTAGCTTGGTGAACTCCTCATAGATGTCATACTAGGAGAGCCTCGTGTTTTTATTAACATTGGAGGTTGTGTCCTCATAGATAGGGGGTTCCTTGTACTGTTGGATTTCCTGTGAACTTCTCCCAGAGCTTTTATGGGAAAATTTCGTAGCTGGAGATGCCATCTCATCTTTTAAAGAGGATATGGAGATGCAATCGAGATCCATGTCACCTGACATATCGAACAAACATTCCCACGATGAGGGAGACAACATGAGAATAAAACAAAGTGCCAAAAATAAACTACAATTTTAAGAGCCTAGGAGAGGGCCTTCAAGAAGGTCACAGGGGTCGCACGGAATAGGGTGCGACCTAGTGACTGAGTAAGTTAGGCCTGGGGTGACAGGGTCACAAGTCGATCAAGTCCCACAGGTTGCAGGTCACTCTAGTCACGTGTATCGCTCAGGTCACATATCTCACATTATTTTGCCTATCGTTTCCTTAAGCCATGCGACAAGCATTTTGGGCTATTTTGGGGAGATGAATGCAGCTTAAGAGGGGTCCTTAGAGATTCCATGGGGAAAATTGCTTGGCTTGCAGGGATAGCAGGATAGATAGGGACCAGGAATGGGCATGTAAAAATCTTAGGGAGGATCATGAAGCTACACAGTCATTTAGGAAAGTTTCATGATGAAAATGGATTTAAGTAATAGATTAACCCCCCCTATTGGGAATTCACAGAGTCGAGGATGAGGAAGAAGACACTTGGTAGAAAAAATGATTGTTGGGGAAGTGGAAAGGTCAACTACCTGCAAGAGTCACACACATCACTTAGTCTCTTAACCTCCTTGTTTTTCATGTGATGAAAGAAGAGTTATAAAAATGACCGATCGAGGCTGGTATTTATAGTTTGGGTTACACGTGTGGGGGGTCGCATGGGTCACATGGACTGAGTTGTGGCAGTGTTTGACTCGTATGACCTTTGCAACCTCCAAGGCTTTCCAAGTCGAATAGGTCGTATAGGTTGCATGCCTCGGTGATGCGACCTCTGTGACTTTACAACCTAGTGACTTATTGGTCGCACGAGTCATGTAGGTCACACATCAGATTGGATTCTCCATGCGACTTATGCGACCCACCGATTTTAGAGAGGTAACAAGGGTGGCCTGGGTCACAAAAGAGAAATCAGTTGCATCATGGTGTCGTGACTTGGTGACTAGACTTGGTTATGGGCTAGGTTCATCTTATGAGAAAGAGACTCGGGCTTTTTGGGATTTTTTGGGGTTTTCGAGCTCCCGAGCAGACTCTAAGGATGGGTCATAGCTATGGAAAAGGTAAAGGGGCTTCGAAATTTTGAAGAGTTGGAAATTTTGGAGGGGTTGTTGTAGCAACTACAACAAAATGTCATGGGTTTTCTTGGTTTTTGACTGTGGTTTCAACCATGCCTTGCCATTTCTAGATAGCCATGGTGTGATGGCATTCATTCTTTATTGAGATTTGGACTACCTTGGATCCGAGTAAGGTGGTATCAGGAAAATCCCAAGGGTTTGGGGTGGAGATGGTTTTCTCCTGGAATCCCTCAACAGGTTGGTAGAGATACCGAAAATACTCAAGATATGGTGAAGGAATATTGAGGCATCCAAACTCGGTTTGGTTTTGTGATCTCAGGACTGGTTTGGGTGAGATCACAGTATTTTGAGGGTGGAGGTGGTTTAACCTATCGGTTCCTTTGGTTGTTTATGGATTGGTTTATCCCATGAGATTCCACATTCATGCTTGGAATATGGCACGGGGGTGATTGGTTGAAACAAAGATTTGGTTAAGCCCAACCTTGGTCGAGTTGTACCTGGAAGTTCCTGACTTGGTTTTCCTTTGCATATGATAATAATAGATAAGGTCCTCTTATAATTTATGAGTAAATGTACTTGTTATTATGTGGATTTAATGGTTGTTCTATCATTTTTATTTATCTGGTTATATGTTGCCTATAAGCATGGTTTGATGACATATCCAAGTTATGGCTCTTATCATGTTTGATTGATAAATGAAGGGTTATTCAATGCATGATCTAACAGATGTTATTGTGGCTATTATGAGATAGAATTAGTCCTTCTTTATAAACTCTAGATAAGTTTCAAATCTCTATGTTCAGATATGCATTCATGACATGTAGATCTCATGTTCTCAATGTGTTTGACGAGATGACTGTCATGGTTAGACTGGCTTTGGTCAAGCCCTTATCTAAGTTTTGTGTTAAAATCTTTGTTTGTGTGTCATTCATCATTCAAGAAGTTTTCATCAAGTTTTTAGCATGGTTTTGGTGACTAGCCTTGAAAAATGTGGCTTGGATCTCATGTTTACTAGCATAGAATTGATTGAAAAATTCTACAATCGTTGGGATGCAAGCTCACGAGAGTGACTGAAGGGTCTCAGTCACTAGCTTGCCTTGTCATGGGAGATACTAAGAGTACGGGTTAGTGAAAAAGAAAGTTAAGTCAGGCGTGGGGCACCTGGAGTGGTTATTTAGCTCCTAGGGGTCTTGTAACACCCAAGGGAGGTCAATAAGGTCTTGTTTTATAGACTTCGTTTCCTTAAGGTTATCTAGGAGGTTGAGTCATGTCATAGTAGCCCTTAGATCAATTTTACCTCGGGTAGGCCAGTGAAAGTGGGTAGA
Source organism: Pinus taeda (assembly GCA_000404065.3). NCBI lineage: Eukaryota > Viridiplantae > Streptophyta > Pinopsida > Pinales > Pinaceae > Pinus > Pinus taeda. The sequence goes on along the minus strand of APFE030045589.1, from coordinate 43,543 downwards.
TATGAGAGGAGGCATTATAGAGTAGTATCAAACTAGGTTGTGCTCTCTTTGGGTGATATATGATAACACAGAGTGGTATCAGAGCATAGTTCAAACACTTGGACCCAATGGGATAGATGAATTTGGTATTATCATGCATGAAGTTGGTATATTAATATGATTATGATTATACATGTGTCGTGCTAATACGGATTAATTTTACAAATCAGATAATCCTCCCTTGAACACCATTGAGGTGTGATTTTAGTTATGGTATCTATTTGGTTTATCTAACATGGTATACTTAGAGGGAGAAGAGAATCAAAGATGACGAGAAAAATGGTATACTATAGTTCATGTGACTATCCTTACAAATCAATTGGGAAACAAGGAGATGAGTACTCTCTTGACATAGAAGACACATTGAGGAGCTTCAGGGCAGAGATCAAAACTTCCAAGGTAGAGAATGACATGTTGTTTGAGGCTCAAGAAAGACTTACAAGGGCTCACGAAAAGTAAGCATAGGTCAATGCAGTCATCCTTCAGAGTTTTGGAGACAGTGACAACTAAGTATTAGTTAAGAGAAGGAAGAGAAGACTAATGGAGCCTATGGCAGTAGGTCTTGGCCAGGATATAGATTGGTTAAAGAGGACAGAGTAAGAGGTGGCAGATCATTGGGTACACCTGACAAGAGGATCAGTATGTATGGTTTTCATTCTAGTTCCTTGTCCAATATACATAACCATCATCACATCCATCATCCTTATATGAGGAGTGAGTACTTTCCATAGTAGTTCAAGAAATTCAAGCCACCTACATTTGATGGAGAGATGAAGAAGTCAGAACATGTAGATGCATGGTTTCTTAGGATGAAGAAATTCTTCAGATTCTATAACTATTTAGAGAACATGAAAGCCAAGATAACCACCTTCAATATTAATGGGAAATCAAAAATTTTGTGGGAAGATGTGAAGAATGTCAAGGCCATTGAGAAGAAGAGTTGATTTGGGAGGAGTTCAAGAGGCTCTTCAAGAAGAATTACCTGCCTGAGAGGTATTATGATGACAAATCTAAGGAGTTTTATGAGTTGTAGAGGGGTTCCATGACAGATCATGACTATACTAGTAGGTTCCTAGAGCTATTGAGGTATGTGCCTTACCTCAAGGATGATAAATCAAAGATTCAAAGGTTCATCAGTGGGTTGGTAGCAACATATAAAGACCAAATTTAGTTTGGTGAGCAAGGGCATTGGAGGAAGCCATTAGGAAAATCAAGAATTGTTATGAAAAGTAAAATAATAAAGTTTAGCCCAAGCGTGATTTGAAGGGAAATGAGAAAGTTAAATGGAAGTGACCACCAAAGCGGGGAAGACCTTAGGATGTAGGTGAGAAAGAAAAAGTTGATCCTTATAAGAAGCTCAATACAGTTGAGAAGGGACATGGGTTGCAGCCTGGAGAGAAACAAAATAGAGGTGATGGTAGAAGACCGTTGCAGTGTTGGATATGTGGCAAAGATCATTGCAAGAAGGATTGTCCATTGTACTAGGGTGGCAGGCCTTAGATCTATAGTGCTCAGGAGGCACAAGAAGTTGGGGATGTGAGCCATAACATTCCTCATATTTATGCACTTGTGGATAGCAAGTAGGCATATCACCAAGCATCCATTATTAAGATGGTAGGTAAGCTTTGTGGTTGAGTTGCTTCTATTTTGATTGAACCTATATCTAATTATAGTTATGTTAATCTTGACCTAGTGGATAAGTGTGGTTTGAGAAGAGAAGTGCATGCAGCATCTTGGTTGGTGCAGTTGGCTACAAGTACTAAGAATAGAGTTCATCACTAGGTAAGAGCTTGTGCATTTCATTTGAACGATATTCTTACATCAGCTTATCTAAATGTGCTTCCATTGGGGTCATATAGTATGCTTTTGGGTATGGACTAGTTGTACCTCCACAGCACCAAAGTAGATTTCTATGACAAGGCTATTGAGTGCATGGATGATAATTGGGAAAAGAGAATCTTGCATGGAAATAATAAGCCTACATTGGTCAGGACAATTACAACTATGCAGGCTAAGCACAGTCATTGGAAGGGGTGTGTACTATTTGCACCATATTTCCAATGAAAAGGGTAAGGATGTTGAGGATGCTGAGGATGTAGAAATCTTCAAGAGGTACCCTATATTGCAGCAGTTTCAAGATGTGTTTCTAGCAGAGATTTCAAAGTTGTCTCCCCATAAGGAAGTGAACTTTTCTATTTAGTTGGTACCAGGGCCAACACCAGCACCAAAGGCACCTTATAAGATGAGCACTCCATAGCTAGTGGAATTGAAGTTGCAGTTGAAGGAAATGCCTGATAAGGGATACATTAGTCCAAGTGTCTTCGGGGTGCACGAGTATTGTTTGTGAAGAAGAATGATGGTACTCTTAGATTGTACATGGATTACAGGAAACTAAACAAGGTGATGATCAAGAACAAATTTTTGTTGCCGAGGATCGATGACTTGTTTAACTAGTTGAAACGAGCAACCATGTTTTTAAAGACTGATTTGAGATCAGTATACCATCAAGTACACATCAAAGAAGAGGACATCTACAAGACTACTTTCCGAACTAGGTATGGGCATTATGAGTTTGTTGTAGTTCCTTTTAGTTTGACTAATTCTCCAACCACTTTTATGTGATTGATGAATAATGTGTTGCATCCTTATCTGGACAATTTTTTTATTGTATTCATTGATGATATATTGATATATTCTAAGAATGAGGAAGAGCATGCAGAACACTTAACAACGGTATTGAGATTGTTAAGAGAGCATCAGTTGTATGCCAAGCTTAGTAAATGTAACTTCTTTCAAACCTAGGTACATTACTTGGGACATATTGTCTCCAAGGAATTTTGTTGGGCATGGAATCCCCCCAAGGCATGTTTTGGGGCTTAAAGCCCAAGTTTTAATCAAATCCTTTTGTAAAAGCTTCACAAATTGTGGGCGCAGAGCGCGAAATCATAAAAGAGTCACGGGGTTGTCTGCCTTGGTTTTTGTAATGTAACATTGGCTAGATAGACCTACCCATGGTCCACGGACCATGGGATTCTATAAATAGAGCGAGGCTCTAATTATATAAGATAACTAATAGACGATAGGATAAGAGGAGGATAAGTCTAAGTGATTGAGTCAAAGTGTAAAATGTGTCTTTGGGTCGTAGAGTAGGAGAAAGCTCTACAGCTGAGTGCGTAGAGGCCTAGTAGTCTGCAGTTGAGTGCGCGGACCCCTACAGATGAGTGCGTAGGGCAGGTTGAGTCTGTACCAGTGGAAGAATCAATAAAGAGAAGTTTACCATATTTCTATATATCTTTTCCTGTTTTAAGGTATGATTGGGTATAATCTGCAAGTATACTATTTATTTGTTGCACGAACTCATACCAATTATTTGTATAAATAAATATAACATAAGACATCCAAGTACGCGAAGATAATTAACTAGTACAGGAAGATAAGTAAGATCTCGGGTAATAGCGCAGAGTGCCACTTTAGCAGCACGGAAGCTCCCCAGCGCTTGGTTAGGGCTGCGCGAAGGCAGTATATCAGGGCGTGAGGAACAGGGAAGTGCACGAAGTGACCTACACACAGGGACGAACAGTGGGACTAGAAGAACCTCTCATACATCTCAAGGGTGCAGAAACCTGGTTCCAACACTCTCCCATACTACTTTGGGTGAGACCTCAGTCCGTGCTCCGTGGACTGTTGCTGAAAGGGCCAATATTACAGGGATTTCTTTGGCTAATTAACTCTGAACCTGGGTCAGGCCCCAACAAGCCAACAAATGGTTCCGTTGTTGGGATCGGGATCTACATAGAGATGTTCATTGTCGTATCACTGGAATCCGACAAATAAAGGAATTGAAGATTGGTTACACAGGAAGATTCACAAGTTCGTGGCATAGGAAAAAAGGAATCTGCGACTATCAAAGGAAGAGTGGTTAGTCTGATACTTATATATAGAGATCCACGAAATTTTCTTCGCATCCTTCCCCACTAAGTTATACGAGTGGATAGCAAAGCTAACAGATAGCCAAATAAGGTGCAAACTCGACAGACCTATTGTGTTGCGTAGACTGGAAGTATCAGAAGATAAGATCGTGCACGTTGTCGATCACTAGCTCGATTGAATCATAGGAGGATTCATCACCAAATTCGTAGTAGATACTTTAGTCAGTTATAGTGAGGCAAAACGATGCTTCCTCAAAGGACTGCGAGGTAAGTACATTAAATATTTAAACACTTGGATTAAAATGCTACTGTGTGAAAAAGGAGTTATGGGAATAAATTGATGTTTGGGGCTATGCGAAGTGGGAGAATCTACATAAACAAAGGTATCATGGAACTAGAAACTAGCCCCTTGATTTCACCTCCACGAGGGGAAAAGAAGAGCTCGCAAAGGTCTCGCTAAGAAGTGCGATCAATCTGATAAGGCAGAGAATTCCGCGCATACCACGCCTACCCACACCACCTCCAGTTTCACCCTCTTCAACCCCGTCTTCACCCATACCACCTCTACCATCACCGCAAAGCAGTATGGAAAGTGCGATAAATCTACCAGTGTTCAAGGGAGTAGGGAATGAAGATCTAGACTAGTTTTGGTTCGTGATAAAAGTTGTATGGGAAGCACAAGGAGTCACGAATGACAATATAAAGAAGGCAATATTGGTCATCACTCTGCAAGATCGCACGTTGACCTGGTACATTAAGCATTCCAATGACAATCCAAATGCAGGGATCATGGATATCCAAGATACGCTAAACAAAGAATTTAGGAGGCAAAGTCAGAGGCACAGTCGATCATTGGGTTCAAGGAAATCACAATGTTACTAGGTGAGACCCTGTAGGAGTTGGATCAATGACTAAAGTGCACAATTCACGAAGCGAACATGGTATTAACAGATGGGCAACACTACGAATGATTTGTAGCATCATTAATGCTGCATCTACGAAATGCGCTATCACAACAGAGGCTAACCACTCAGGCCGAGGCCTTGGAGGTCGCGATGAGATTGCATGAGACCCCGATACAAGATCCCAACTTGGGAGCTCAGTAGATTCACGCGCAGTTGAAAACCTTGTGCCTTGAGATGCAGAGTTTGAAACAAGACAGGACAACCCACCCAGAGATGCACGATGAGGTATAGTGCATAAAATGCAAGGGTGAGAGGCACGACATGGACCACTGCCCGGTGTTCGCGAATTACCTTCTGGGAGGAGGGCCAATTCCATTAAGACCAGAGGCATAAGCAGAACCAAGAGCAGCGCCTGCACTATGGTGCACGATTTGTCAGATAGGAGGAAAGCATGCTACAGATCGCTGCCATCTATTACAAAAGTATACATAGAATTCACAGCAATTGTTCTGTAATTTCTGTAGGTCTGTGGGACATGATGAGCGCACCTGTAGAAGTTATGAGATAACGATGGATCGAACTCCTACATACAAAGTTCAGGCCAAAACATGGCCCCTCGTTCAAAATGCAAGAAAGGCATGCACAATATTTCAAGGGGGCGGATGAGGCCGAGGTGGAAGGGGACCAAGAAGAGGTCGTGGATAGTTGATATGTTACAATTACGTAGGGCTAGGGCATTATGCCTATGATTGTACGAATCCAATGTGACCATCATGCTTGTATTGTACGTTGTTTGATCATGAGATGGATGATTGTCCCACACTAATAGCGAGGTTGCGCGATAAAGGAGCACTCCAACCTCCCCCGACTTAGAACCTGCAAATGATGAGGTTTGAGCCGCACGAGGAAGACCCTAATGTAAGTATTGTGCTCCGGAGTAGAATTACAATAGGGGATGACAAAGGCAAGCAGCCTAAAGAAAGTACCTGGGTTCACAAGTCTCCAACAAAGGAACCAAAATTTGATTTCGAGTGCGCTAAGGAGACCTTCATGGAAGCTAAGAAGAGCTTCGTTGATGCCTCCACTTCAGGAAGTAAAGACATACTGGAGCCAGAAATGGACCCATGGATGCTCACTACATTCTTGGAGACATGCATGAAGCTGATGCGCAACAAAAAGGGTGTAAAGGGGCTACAAGAACTCATAACTTGATGTTCTGGGACAGCGCCAGGAGAACTGTGCATAGTCTGGATTGTTGGGAAGCACACGACGCGAACAGGAAGGCAGATGAAACTAACCGCACAAATTGGGGAATATGAGATGGACCAAGTGATTATGGATCTAGGATCGGACGCTAACCTCCTACCAAAGCAGACATGGGAGCGCATGGGCAGGCATGCGCTACAATGGTCTCCTATCTAACTATGAATAGCAAACCAGCAAAAGATCCTACGTATAGGGAGATTGCAGGGAATCTCAGTAGATATCGAAGGAGCAAGTGCGCTAGCAGATTTTGAAGTGGTAGATATTGTTGATGATAGAAATCCCTACCCTGCGCTATTGGGAATAGATTAGGCCACTGACATGAATGGAGTGATAAATCTAAAGAAGTGTAAGATGATCTTTGAGAAAAATTATCTGCACGTAATGGTACCTTTAGACCCTACAGAAGGATCATGCTACACGGAGCCAGTGTGTGACTACGACAGCGATGACAATCTGGACTGTACTTGTAAGATAACCGCATAGGAGCAAGACTGGGTAAATCCAATCGCAGATGGTCAAATCTCATGGGAGGGCGAAAGCTCCTGCACATCATATTTTGATGAGGATATAGAATGATGGCAGAACCGGTTACACAAGGTAACCATGCTCAACTATAACATGATGACGAGATCGCTGCATTGCGTAGCAACAGAGGTAAGAGATCTGCCTACGTATGACGAGTTAAGCGAGGTGGATGACTTCCTGAACAAATTTGAAAGAGAAGTGTCGGAACAACAGTGCTTCGATGCCTGAAATGGGTACTCCGAGCTACGCCCACAAGATGGTGGGGTACAAACCGAAGAAGTTTTGAGGACTAGCACAACTACAGAAGAATGATGCACACATGGTTTGGGAAGCCTCCGATGTAATTAACAGACAATATTGTCAGACAAAACAGCCCGTGCACCCACCTATCTAGGTGGATACAGGCATATGGTATGAAACCTGCACGAATGCACATAGTCCTCATGGTAGGAGACAAGATTAGTAAGTAGGTGCGGGCAAGGCAATGGCGCAAACGACCCCTCTGGTTGGGACCACAAAGTATGGAAACACCAAGTGCGCAGAAGGATATCCACGAAAAAGCCTTTAACAAAGTACGTGAAGTGCTGAACAAGGTCCACAATGCGAAGCGGACTAACTAGGACTTGCGCGTACTAGCGATTCTATGGGCTTATAGGACCGTGTGCAAGAACCTAACCATGCAAGCACCGCCAAGGCTGGATTATAAAGAAAAAACTATATGCCCTATAGTACATGAAAATCTTAGACCGCTCATGATAGCTTTGGTAGATACGACAGTTCACGGAACCTTAGAAGAAGAAATCCAACAGGGAAATTCTAGGCTCCAAGAACTTGAAGAAGAAAGGGTAAGATTAAGGAAGAAAAACTCTTTGGTAGACGTGGAAGTCAAGAAGCTGGAGGATGAGATAGAGGAAAATTTTCTCGGTAAAAAGACGAGGGTGATAAGACAGGATGTGCATGATCACACTGACAAGTTTGAGACCTATTGTCATGAATTGATCAGTCTGATGCCTTGGCTTGGACCACACATTACTAAGCGAATCGACTAGGGTAGCGCGTTGCAGATGATAAAGTGCGTGATGTTGCCCGTAATAATAAAAGGTGAGTATTTTCCAAGAAAAATGATGTATAAATGGATGAAACTCTATACAGGTGGTGCGACCACCTTACTAGCCGAGGGAAGTACAGTCTTAGTGCTCCAGGCAGTTGAAAGGAAGTGCGGGACTATAAACTATTCTACTCGAGAGTTGTGCGATGTTGGAGCTGCGCGCAGAAGCAAAGAATCACAAGGTCCACGACCGTGCATGGGGGGCTGCGCTGCCGTACGGGTTGGCCAGAAAGTGACTGTTGAAGTCACTATTCATGATGGGATGCTCGACTTGAGACCAAATGAAGCGGGGGGCAGGCATTTAAAACGTGATTTATGGGCAAGATTTGGGAAAATTTGCTGCCAAGGGAGCATTAATGAACCGGATTTGGGGGGAGTGGTCGAATTCAAATTCAAAAAGTGCTAAAAATTACAAAGGACTATCCAACAAAAAATACTTGGTCATTTGTGAATTGAGCTATTGAGAAGAGCCCTATTTGTTTTGTGTCGAGCATTGATTAAGCCCCTGAGTTCACGAGTGATAGATTTTTGGACGGAAATGATGGCAGCAGCTGAGGAAGTTACGGAAATAACAGAAATGACCACCAAAGAGTTTGCATAGGCCCTGACTGTGGGGGATGCTCTGAAAGGTGTCGGTATTGTGGCATAAATCCTGAAATCAATGGGCACACCAAGACCAAAGAAGGACAAACAAGCGATGGTTCCCATATGTGTGTCCCTGCAAAACCCACTACACACCAAGTTGTCGATGGAGGAGAAGGGGAAAGTCGTCACCATAAAGACCAATGAAGAAGAAGAAGACCTGGAGGACCTTATCCTTGAAGAAGATGAGGACGAAGGCATGGAGGAGGAAACTGAGCCTGCGCACCCTCTAACAAAGTTGCCCGCCTATATCCCCCCGCGGAAAGGGAAGGCTAAAGTGCCCAAGGACCTTGACGATACCAAGATCTCGCTATAGACCCCACTCCTCCTAGGCAACATCATTTTTTAGGGCATGCACCTAGGACAGGTGCCGAGATTAAAATTTGAAGATTGGGATCTTTCTGACCATGAGAAGTTCCCTCACCTTGAAACCTCGCACCTCATGAAGCCCAAGTAGAATACCGAGGCAAGGGTTACAAAATTAGAGTCGTCAAATTAGTTGCACGGAGTGGAAAAAGTCGGGCTACTTAACTTGCTCTAGGTGCCGCATTTCCACCACACCCTAGTAACAATTTTCATCATCAGGCAACTTCTCTTCCTAGTGCATGATTGGTGTTTGTGGCTGGAGGAGCCCATCCCCATCGCGGCAGACTTGATTCACCACATTACTTGACTTCCATGCAAAGGCAAGGACCCGGCAGACATCTCGAAGGGGAAGAGCAGTGACTTGGCCATCGTGGAGGCCATGAAGAAGAAATACAAGCTGCCGAAGAAGAAAAGGGTCTATGCCATGTCCAACATCAACGATAAAGCAATGAGAGTGGCCACCCAAATGCTAGCCGGTAAGGTTATGCGCAAGTTTCGTGCGGATGAGGTACCCATGCTGGTGGTAGCACTTGCTGAACAGTGTGCGGAGGGGCTCCATTTTAACTAGTTAAAGTTCCTCTGAAAGGAATTCTTGGAGAATTGTCACAAAGCTTAAGAACAGGACAAAACAGTCCACTATGCATGGCTTCTGCTATCCATAGTACTTGTGGTAGGCGAATTTCGAGAAGATAGTCAATTCCCCACAATTGACAGGGATCTGTCAGAGGTTGCGAAGTATTTGTCACTCTGGACCACAAAGGATGCAAATAGGATTTGCAACAGTAAGATATTATGGGTATTCATGGATATGAACCTCATAATGGGGATCAACCACAAGCCACAGTTGTCGCCCACTATCTACAATATCCTTCAGAGTTTTGTGGAATTTAAAGCAAACATACATAGCATATACATCAGAGTGCGCAAGGACCCAACCAAGCAATGGAGAAATCTACCCTTTGTAGCCATGGATGATGTCATCTTTAACATATCAGAGACATGGCCACCGAAGTGACGTGCTCCAGACATCGCAAAGCTAGAGAAGTAAGTGGCGTAGAGGAAAAGAGAGGAGGCCAAACTGCACATGGCACAGTTGGCAGAAAAGAGAAGGAAGGAAGTAGTGGCAGCAGAAGTGCAGGCAGTGTGGGACACTGCATAGATAGAAACTGAACAGGAAAATGCCGCAGCAGCAACAACAACATAGGAGGCAGCCATAAAGGTACGCGAGGGCCAAATGTCACCTTCACATGGATAAGAAGCGGAGGAAGAAGAGGGAGGCACGGACCCACAAACCGCATCAACACAATTGAAGTGCCAGCACCCAACTGAGCAGACAGGGCCGTGCGAGAAGGTCAAGGAATCGAAGATGTCTATTGACCCGATCACCCTAATCGAGGGTGATCTGCATAACATCGGTGGGACAGTGCGCGATGTCACCTCCGAGGCCCTCCAAAATTTCATGCAAGAGAACCAAATTATGTTGGGGCCGCTCATAGCGCAACTGTAGGAGTTTCAGGGGTGCCCTACTCAGGCTAATACCCTTTCGACCAGCCTTGTAGTCAGAACAATGGCAGAAAAACAGATGTTGCGCACTCAAGTGACGAATACCATAGTGATGCTAGAAGGGAAACTCGTGACAACAAATTAGGCCGACAAGGCTACGGGTAGCACATTGAAGGGTCTCGGCATCAACATGGCTCCACCCTCCCAGGAGACCTTATACATTCTGTAGGATGGGATAATTGCAGAACTGCGAGCTAGGGAGATTCATGCATTGCAAGTCCTTAGTGAGCAGAAAATCAACATGGAATAGTTGAGCTTGCAGCGTGACGAAGTGGTGTCATAGAATCGACAGCTACTATAGGTACTAGATGAAGCTTTTCAAAGTGTCTTGAAGCTGGCCATCCCAACAGACATACCAACAGAGGCGCACATCCACAGGCTAACAGCAGGGGTGCGCGAGGCACATGAGGAAATGACAAACGTTCATCTGGAGCTAAACCTTCATATCATCAAGTTGTGTTTAAAGGCGCAATCGTCCACCCCTCTGGAAGTTAGAGAACAATGCACTAGTGTTATTAGAGCGGGACTAGATGAGATTGGTAGTGTAGTGCGAGACTGCACCAACATGTTGGAAGAGTCATTTGATGTCCTCATAAATCTACAGGAGGACCCCAACATCCAACGCTTAGAGACAAAGGTGCGAGAACTCCAACAGCAGTATGACAACGTTAAAGGAACTATGTAGACGGTGGCCCTCACTCAAAGGCTCACGCAGATGCAACAGGACAAAGCGCTAAAGGAACAGCTAGATGCGGCAGGACATAAGGAAGCAGTCCTGAAGGCACACGTTCAGCCTTGAATCAATGAGACCTTCACCATCATAGCAGAAATTGAAGGAAATATTGCACAAATGCAGGGGATATAGGCACAGATGCAAAGAAGTAGTTCTGACACTATGGTCTCAGAACAACACGTACAACAAATCTAGTAGGAAGCAGCTCTATGCGCTGCCGACCTTGCCGTAGTTCGAGTAGAGTTTGAAGGACTCCGCATGAAGATCTCCATGTCGACAGAGTAACTCGAGGGTGAGTCATGATGTTTTTTTTGGGGTCCTGTTGGGCATGGAATCCCCCCAAGGCATGTTTTGGGTCTTAAAGCCCAATTTTTGACGAAATACTTTTGTAAAAGCTCCGCGAATTGCAGGCATGGATAGCGAAATCATAATAGAGTCACAAGGTTGTCCGCCCTAGTTTTTGTAATGCAATGTTGGCTAGATAGACCTACCCATGGTCCGTAGACCATGGGATTATATAAATAGAGTGAGGCTCTAAGTGTATAAGATAACTAATAGAGGATAGGATAAGAGGAGGAGAAGTCAAAGTGTAAAGTGTGTATTTGGGTCGTACAGTAGGAGAAGGATCTGCAGCTGAGTGGGCAGAGGCCTAGTAGTCCGCAGCTGAGTGCGCAGACCCTTACAGCTGAGTGCACAGGGCAAGTCAAGCCTGTAACCATTGGAAGAATCAATGAAGAGAAGTTTACCATATTTTTGTGTATCTTTTCATGTTTTAATGTATTATTAGGTATAATTTGCAATTATATTGTTTATTTGTTACGCGAACTCATATGAATGCTTTGTATAAATAAATATAACATAAGACATCCAAGTACGCGAAGATAATTAATTGGTACAGGAAGATAATTAAGATCTCTGGTAATAGTGCAGAGCACTACCTTAGTAGCACGAAAGCTCCCCAACCCCTGGTTAGGGATGCGCGAAGGCAGTATATCAGGGCGTGAGGAACAAGGAAGTGCACAAAGTGATCTGCGTGTAGGGACAAACAGTGGGACCAACCAAACCTCTCAGACATCTCAAGGGTGTGGAAACTTGGCTCTAGCACCCTCCCATACTACTTTGGGTGAGACCTTAGTCTGTGCTCCGGAGACTCTTCTGAAAGGGCTAGCAGTACAGGGATTTTTTTGGCTAATTAACTCCGAACCTGGGTCACGCACCAACAAGCCAACAAAGGCATAACAGTGGATCTAGAAAAGATAAGGGTTATCACAGAGTGAAAAGCTCTTAATAATATGGATGAGGTCAATGTTGATCACTGGTTGTCATTGATGTCAACCCAAGCAGCACCAAGGGCTACCCCGATCTTTCATGGGAATTTTGACTTGAAAACTTACTCTATTCTGAGTCAAGGATCTTCTAGATGGATTCTACTCATCGAGATGTTTCCATTGATAGATGGCATGCCAAGTAATTCTTCATGGTTTGAGAGATATTTGTGTTTGAAGTTATTAACCCCAGTTAGTGGGCTAAAACCATATGGGGTTGTGGCATGGCACTCATAATTGGTTGTGGTCATTGAATATTCAATAATTAATAACAAAACATTCTCCTAAAATCCCTCTAATGTTCACTTGTTGAGGACCCTCTCAGCTCAAGACATTCATATAAATATTGACCCTCACATCCTCCTCTAGTAGGGATTTTGTGGCTTCAAATGGGTCATCGTGGCATTTTCACTATAACATTTGTTATGTGAAGATTCCGAAGCTGAAATTAAAAACCATGCACAAAGAAATCATGATGAACTGCATGACCTAATTTCAGATCCCGGTTCGCTATATTTTCAGAGATATGATCTCAAGAAGTTAGGGTTTTTGCAGGCTCATAAATTACATGTCAAACCAATGACATTGGGAAAACCATCATAACTTTCTATCTGAGCATTGGATTCAAATTCAGTAAATAGTCACAGAAATAGAATGGAATTTAATTTGTTGAGTAGCATTTCCAGGGTCGAAGTTCGCAACAGTGGCACGTGGCACTTCGTACAAGTGTGCTCTACTAAACCAATCTATGATCAAGTCATTGTGGGATATTGGGCATAAATCCTTCTTGAAGAATCCAATCTTGATCTGACCTATGGGTTTGGAAGGAGGACTCAGACGGCTACCACAGGATGAAATTTTAGACTTTGGAGATCTGAAATTACATAGATACAACAAATTCAATATCCAGCTCCTAGAAGGCAAGAAAAAACATGCATTCAAGGATCACTACAGTAAGGACCACACATCAACAATCAAGGGTAAGTCTCCTACATCAAGGTATGTATGATTAGTTTTTACATTTGAAATATGAGTATCATCTCTAAAATATGTTTTTTCATAACAACATAAGTATATACAGGGTCTCGGTTATATCTCTATGTCTCTATATGTCACAGTTAGTTTTGATACCACATTTCAGATGTCCTATTCTTGATACTACACATTTGATGCTACACCAACTCTACTAAATATATATGATGTTGTAAGTTCATGTTACTTGTCTTATCATAGTTGATAGAATGGTCTCCGTTGTTGTACTTAGAACTTGGTCCATCACAAGTCTAGGGTTTGTCATCAGTTTTTATTGGATATATCTTTAGGTCAATTTTGGATATAGTCTTGCATAGAGTCCGGGCCTATATCAAGAGTGGGAGTCTTTGTCTACTACTACAACAAGTCAAAAACAAAAGTGACAATCACACTTCAGGTACACATTGTAATTTTAATTTGTATTTATTCATTACTATGCACTTACATGTGTTTTACAGGAAAAGGTAGTTGAAGGGTATTTTGTTTTCTTATGGGATTGGTTTCGCCTAGAAAATTTTACATGCAGGTAGAAGAAGATTCAAGTAAAAATTCAAGCAAGAATTAAAGAGCAGAATTATCAAATCAAAGGAAGCATTGCAAGGGGACATCCTTTGAAGACATGACATCCATGTGTATATTATGAAGAAGTGTCAAGGCCAAGAGTCATCATTGTAAAGCTGTAAAAGAGTCATTTGTAAAAGTGTCATCATTGAAAGAGTCATTATTGTAAAAGAGTCAATTTTCCTAGAGTCGAAAAGGCATTATTGGGAGGTATAAGAATCTCTGTTGGGGTGATTTCATGGTTGGGTTGCAGGTCATAGTGTGATTGGGTGTTCAGTCAAAATCATTGTAAATCATATTGTATCGTGGATCATTGTCCCTTGTACGGGAATCGACACTCTTGCCTCATTTCAGTCATTATAGGGTGGCAAGTAAGTGTTAGGCTGGTGCATGAAGTTGCCTACAAGTTGGAGCTTGTGAACACTTCAGGGCGGTAGGTTGGTTTAGGATGTTGGGGCATCCATTCAGTTGACTACTGAAGGAACTAGGGCGTTGGGGCTTCCTTCGAGTGGGAGTTGGAGAAGAATTATTTTCTATAAATCTAGGAAGTTGTTGTTTTCATTTAATTTGGGGAAAAATATTAAAGAATTTATTAGAAAATATTTTGGTGGTTTTTGACCCGGAGGGGATTTTCCACCTAAAATTCTTGTGCCTACTATGTTCTATTGCTTACTGTTTTTACTAGATAAACATTAATAATAATTGAATATTAACTAATGCTCTGAAAGATTTAAAAAGTGCTAATTTCTAAGGAATTTTGATTCATCCCCCCTCTCATTATTTCCAACAATTGGTATCAGAGCCAGGTTCCTTCAATAGAAGTCTAACAACTTGAAGGATATCATGGAGTATACTAAGAATAGAGTTCATTTGTTCAATGGAAATAACTTTGCACTTTGGAGTGGAAGAATGCAGGTTCATTTGCTGGCGTAAGGATACAAAGTATGGGAAACCATTGATAAAGGCTTCACACCGACCCAGGATGAACAAGGTAAGAAAAATATGGTATATGATGTAAAGGATAAATATCTTATTATCAATGGGCTTATTAAATCTATTTATATTAAGGTATTGAGTTGCAAAATTGCTAAAGAGGTATGTGGCAAGCTTGAAAATATATATGCAGGTGACTCAAAGGTGAAAGAATAAAAGCTTCAAATTTTTTAGGGAAAATTTTGAGAAACTCAAAATGAGGGAAGATGGAGATATTGTTGCATACTTTCAACGTGTTGATGAAACAACAAATACATTGGAAGGTTTGGGAGAACCTGTTGAAATGAAAATTGTTGTCTGAAAGATCCTCAGAACCTTGCCAGCAAGATTTAACCCTAAGGTATCTACCTTGGAAGATAGATTGAATCTAACCAATCTCAACATAGATGAATTGCACATAATTCTTACAGCATATGAAATGAGGATTGAAGAAGAGGATGGCACAACTTAGAAACAAAATTTTCCACATCCAATAATAATAGTAAGGACAAGCAAACTCTGAAAGAAAAACTGTCAATTGTAAGGATGAGGAAAAGGACGAAGATGAAGAAGAATTCTCAGATAAAGAGTTTGCCTACTTCACGTGGAAAATGAGAATAGGTACGGAAAAATTCAAATGTGAACTTCCATTAATATGTTTTTATTGTGGTGAGGTTGGGCATCTTGCAACCAAATGTCCTCACAAAAATGAGGTTGTTACAAAAGGAAAGAAAATTCCTAGGAAGTTCAAGAAGCAAGGCAAGAAGAAATGGTTTAAGAAAAGTTTCTTCTCCAAAGGAGATAGCTCCTTTTCCAAAGAAGACAATGATAATGAAGAAGAATTCAATGAAAGAGTATTGTTTATGGCCAAGCACAATAAGCAATAGGAACCTAATGAAGAAGGAGACGAAGAAGAAGAAATGACTGAGGTTGAATTTCAAAATGAAGTGATCAGGGTTATCAAAGAGCTCAAGGCCGAGAAGAAGCACGTCAACACTCTTGAAGACGAATTAAAGATAAAAGGGGAACATGTCCTAAATCTTAAAATCAAGGTTGAATAATACAAATTAACTGAAGAATCACTCATGAAATAATTAAAGGAAAGCAACAAGCCAAGAGAAGCATTGGAAGCTGAAATCATTTCTTTATGAAATGAAGTAAAAAATGGAAAAACTCTTCAAAACTACGCCAATGGCTCAAAGAATTTGGATGAACTCATCAGCAACCAGCGATCATGCAGCGACAAGATTGGTCTTGGTTACAAAGAAAAATTTGAAAAGGAGTCAAGTCCTTTTATGACAACTAAAGAAGATGGATATGAAAAATCTACCAAGCAAGTAGATCTCCTAGCTAGATCAAGAGATCAAGGCTCGCAGGAAGAACCTTGGAAGACAATTCCTCGAAGAAGATTTCCTCCCAGGTATCAACCTATCTTTTATGGTCATTTTTGTTCATGTGGAAGGTTTGGACATAGAGCTACAGAATGTTGCATATATTTTTGGAATGAATATAATTCTAGGAGATCTCTCAGAAATGGATATTCCAAAACTCAACAGAATATCAACATATTTGATCATTTGAGAGATGATGTTGAATGTTACAAATGTAACAATTTTGGACACTTGGCAAAAGATTGCAAACTTGGAAGTTCTTCAAAAGAATTATTGCAAAATCAGAATGGACAAGTATGGAAAATGAAGACTGAAAGGTGTGCTCTCGCTCTCAAGGCTCAAAGAAATAGAAACATATGGTATGTTGACAGTGGTTGCTCAACGCATATGATTGGAGATAGAAATACGTTCATATCCTTGAAAGAAAAGAAGGATGGAATAATGTCTTTTGGAAATGATGGGTCTTCAAACGTCATAGGAGTAGATACAGTCACTCTTGGAAGAAAGGATGCATTAACAAAGGATGTGTTGTTGGTTGAAAATATGAATCACAATGTACTCAGTGTTGGACGAATGTGCGATGAAGGACACACGATGTTATTCAACTCGAATAAATGTGAAATCAGGAAAGGCAAGTTTGGTAAAATTGTGGCTACAACAAGAAGAGCTCCAAACGACATATATATTTTGGATGAGACACCTAAAGGGTGATTCTTGGAAAAAGAAGACAATATCTGGTTATGGCACAAACAAATGGGACATATAAATTTTGACAATTTGGTCAAGATCAACAAAAAGGAAGCAGTTAGAGAAATGCCAAAAATCTCAAAACCTACCAATACGATATGTGAATCTTGTCGACACTGTAAACAGACAAAAGTAAAGTTCAAGACAAAGGAACATTTTGTGTCATGTCCATTGGAATTTATACATACTGATCCATGTGGTCCTATGATAACAAAATGTTTAGATGGTGAATTATACTTTATGTTAATGATATATGATTACACCAGAGTGACAAACGTCAGTTTCCTAAAGAAAAAGTCAGAGGCATTCGAATTTTTCAAAATCTATAAGGAATTGGTTGAAAATGAAACCGAATTTAAGATCAAATGTATAACATTAGATAATGGCAGAGAATTCATGTCCAAATCATTTTAGCAATACTGTGACGAACATGGAATAAAAAGGCAATTCTCAACAGCCAGAACACCATAGCATAATGGAGAAGTTGAAAGTAAAAACATAATCGTATAGGAAATGGATAGAACCATGTTAAAAGACTCAAACTTAGATGATAAATTATGGGTTCAAGAAAATGATATTGTCATATTCATTATAAAGAGAGGTCTGCTCAGGAACAATTGTAACATGACTCTATACGAACTATGGAAAGGAAGATCGGCTAACGTGAAATACTTCAAAATATTTGGAAGTAAATGCTACATCAAAAGAGAAGACCAAAAATTGGGCAAGTTTGTTTCCCATGTTAACGAAGGTATTTTTGTTGGTTATTTGTGCAAAAGAAAGGCATATAGATGCTACAATCTGAGGCAAAAACAAATAGTTGAAAGTATAAATGTTGCTTTTGACAAAGACTGTGTTATAAAGGATAACAATGAGATCATCTCTTCAAGCAAATCTGAGGGGCTTGAGGTAGAATCTATGAAGGATGAAGAAGAAGCTCCAGAACAAGACCAATCAAATAAGGAAGCACCAGTCAACTAAGAAGAAATAAGAAATGATTAGCAGGATGTACAAGAAACTTCTCCAAAAGTTTTAAAAGAATGGTGTGAAAAGAATCATCCTATCAAATCAAGTCATCAACAACATAAATGAAAGAATTAGAACCAGAATAAGTCGACAACTTCATTCATCACAACAAGCCCATCTTGCTCTTTTAGTGACTTTTGAGCCTAGCAATTTTGAGGAAGCTAGTCAAAATGAGCATTAAGTAGTAGCTATGAATGAAGAACTGGATCAAATTGAGAAGAACGACACTTGGGAATTGGTTCCACGACCAAAGGATAATATGTTATTGGAACTAAATGGGTCTTCCGAAACAAATTGAATGAGGACGGATAGGTTACCAGGAACAAAGAAAGATTAGTCTGCAAAGGATATTCACAAGTTGAAGGAATTGATTTTAAAGAAAAAAATTCTCGTTGCCAGAATGGAAGCTATCAGGATTTTTCTCACTTATGCATGCTCGAGAAAAATCAAGGTCTACCAAATGGATGTTAATTCAACCTTTCTAAATAGTGAATTGGAAGAAGAATTTTACATTGAACAATTTGAAGGTTTTCTGCTCACTGACAAAGAAAACTATGTTTGCATATTAAAGAAGGCACTATATGGTCTCAAGCAAGCTCTTAGGGCTTGGTATGCTCATCTTGATAGGTATCTACCTCAACAAGCATTCAGTAAAGGAAGCGCTAACATCAATCTCTATGTGAAAGTGGATCAAGATAACCTAACTATTATCGAGGTATATGTGGACGATATAATCTTTGGAAGCAATGCTGATATATTAAGTAAAGACTTTTCCACAAAAGTGCAAAGTGAGTTTGAAATGTATATGCTTGGTGAGCTGGCATACTTTTTGGGGCTTCAGATTTCTCAACAGGATAAAGGAATATTCATATATCAAAGCAAGTACATCAAGGAAATGCTTAGAAAATTCTAGATGGAATATTGCAAGCCGATCCTTAACCCCATGATAACAGGGTGCAAGTTAAGCTTAGAAGATTCATCAAAGGATGTGGATTAAAGGTTGTATAGATCCATGATTGGTAGTGTCCTATATGTGACAGCCTACCCGCCTAATGTGATGCAGGCAGTTGGACAAGTAGAAAGATTCCAAGCAGCACCAAAATAATCTCATATTATTGCCTTCAAAAGAATTCTTTGGTATCTTAAGGGCGCAATGGAATATGGTCTATGGTATCCCAAAGGAAATAATATAGTTATCCAAGCTTATACAGATGCAAATTTGGCAAGAAGTGTTGATGATTGTAAGAGTACCAATGGAGCAACATTCTATCTAAGTGGTTGTCTTATTTCATGGTTAAGTAAAAACCAGTCTTCAATCTCGTTATCCACAGCAAAAGCAGAATATGTCGTGACAACAAATTTTTGTACTCGAGTCCTCTGGATGAAGAAAACTTTGCAAGATCTTCAAATCAAGTTTGATGAGCCTATTCCCATCTTTTGCGATAACACCAGCGCCATCAATATCTCCAACAATCCTGTGATGCATTCCAAAAAGAAGCACATTCCGATTAAATATCATTTTGTTAGAGAGTAGGTCGCCGAAAAGAATATCAAGATTGAATATGTTGGCACAACATAACAAATTGCTGACATCTTTACCAAACCGTTACCTCATGAAGGATTTGAGTATCTTCGCCAAAAGCTTGGGATTATCCCAAGGTTTCATTAGATTCTTTCTCTTATCTACTCGAGTAGAAAGGGGGAGTGGAGGTGTGTACAAGTCCGCGGGATGGTTGTTTTTCAAGGGGAGTTCCCCTTTCCATTGATGAAAAGGGGGAGAGACGGCAGTAGGAAGAGTTTTCATGATCGCAAGGGGAGTACTTGTGTTGCCATCAATGCCAAAGGGAGAGATTGTTGATCAGTGGTTGTCATTGACGTCAACCCAAGTAGCACTAGGGGCTACCCCGATATGGCATGGGCATTTTGACTTAACAATTTAATCTATTCTGAGTCAAGGATCTTCTATATGGATTCAACTCATCAATATGTTTATGTTAATATATGGCATGCCAAGTAATTCTTCACGGCTTACGATATATTCGTGTTTGAAGTTAGTAACCACAGTTAGTGTGCTAAAACCCTATCCGGTTGTGGCATGGCACTCATAATTGCTTGTGGTGATTGAATAGTCAATAATTAATAATAATAAAAAATCTCCTAAAATCCCTCCAACATTCACTTAGTGAGGATCCTCTCAACTTAAGGCATTCATATAAATATTGACCCTCATATCCTCCTCTAGTAGGGTTTTTATAACTTCAAACAAGTCATCATGGAATTTTCGCCATAACTTTTTGTAGGTTTTAACCTTGTACAAAAATTACTTGCATATGAATTCTAAAACACAAAAAATAAACAATACGAGAGCATAACACATAAAACACATATACACAGAGATTTTCCCCTGGATCCCAAAACTGGGACTACCAGCTTGATTTTTCATTATGTTCCTTTCAATGTTTAATACATATTTATACATGCCGAAGCCTCCAATACCATGGACCGAAAACCATCGCATCCAAAACCATGTGCGAAAATCATGCACAAAACCATAGGTGGGTCCACCCAACCTAACATAGGGTCCAAAACCAAAATTTTCTGAGGCAGCCATAGAGTGGGGTTACCTGCACCCCTCAAATCCCCTGTGACCCCCCCCTTCCCCACTATGTAATCGACGCAATGAAGGGGGGGCTCCGCCCCCCCTCTAACCCCCCATTTAACTACATGGGCTAGTCGTGGAAAGAATATAACACAACACAACATTCTCCCACTTGTTGTTTTCTTTCCACAAGAGGCCACAAGAGAGCTTAGTCATTTATCCAGCCCTACAACACCCATTGTTTATCTACACCAAGAGAACTTCTCAGAGCTCACATATTTTGTCAATGCATCTACAGTATTCTTCAAAGTGTCCACCTTTACCAACAACACCTTTTTTTCTTCTATCATATCCCTCACAAAGTGATACTCAACATCAATGTGCTTTATCTTTGAATGATATGCAGGGTTCTTTGCCAACAAAATTTCACTTTGGCTGTCACAATCTATCCTTATAGCTCCATGTACTAACCCCATACTTGAACACAATCTCTACAACCAAACTGCTTCCTTTCTTGCATGAGTGGCTACCATGTTTTCTGCCTCTGTAGTTGATAGTGCCGCTACAGATTATTTCTTACTCATCCAACTAACTACACCTCCAAATAGGTTAAACACATACCCACTTGTAGATCTTCTCTGATCTAGATCTCCAGCCCAATCTGCATCAACAAAGCCACGAATATCCAACACTCTGTCCAATCCTAGTCTTCCTTGGTAGCACAAACCATAATTACTAGTGCCACGCAAATTCCTAAAACCCTGCTTCACTATTGTCCAATGCTCCTTTCTTGGTTTTGACATAAACCTGCTCAATACTCCCACTGCATGTGCAACGTCTGGTTTAGTACAGACCATTACATACATCAGGCTACTGATTGCACTTGCATATGGAACACGGGACATGTCCTCTTCCTCTTCTTGTGTCTTGGGAGACTGTTCAGCAAAAAACTTTACACCTACAGGAATAGGAACCTTCATCGGTTTACTATCCAGCATGTTAAACCTCTGCAGTATTGTCTCGACATACTTCCTCTGGTTTAACTAGAGCTTCCTCTTTTCTTGGTCTCTTTTAATTTCCATGCCCAAAATATAGTTTGCAGCACCAAGATATTTCATGTCGAATTTGGAGGACAATTGGGTCTTCAAATGCTAGATAATTTCTTTGTCATTTCCAACTAGCAACATATCATCAACATACAAGACCAGATAAATAACGTGGTCACCAATTAATTTAAAATACACACAATGATCTGCTTTGCTTCTGGTGAAGCCAAGTCCCCATATAAATGTATCAAATTTCTAATACCACATCCTTGGTGACTGTTTTAACCCATACAAAGACTTCTTTAACTTGCATACCAATTCTTTCTTACCCTTCACCTCAAAACCTCCAGGTTGCTTCATGTAGATGTCCTCTTCCAGATCCCCATGAAGAAATGTTGTCTTCACATCCATCTATTCTACCTCAAAATCAAAAGCATCAGCAACAGATAACAGTAATCTAATAGAAGTTACCTTGGCAACAGGAGAAAAAATATCACCAAAAATCAATTCCCGACACCTGAGAATAACCTTTTTCTACCAATCGAGCTTTGTATTTCTCCACCTTTCCTTCTGCATTTGTCCTCTTCTTGAACACCCATTTGTTGCTAATGGGTTTCCTTCTAGCCGGCAACTCTACCAAATCCCAAGGCTCATTTTTGTGCAAAGATGCCATTTCATCAACCATGGCCTCTTTCCAAAGTTTTCCATCCTATGAATCTACTGCTTCCTTCACAGTTATGGGATCATCATCAGTAATAGATAAAGCAAAATTTGAACAGAAAGCAGATGGATTATACCTTTCTGGTTGCCTTCTTTCTCGAACTGATCTTCTCACACCCAGAGTTTGTGGCTCTTCATCTTCTGATTCCTCCTATGCTGTAGAGTCTAATTTTTCCTTCTTTAGCTCAAACTTTATCTTCTCAAGTTCCTTTAGTTGGACTTCATGTTTAATAACATCTTTCACCTCTCTGAACACCACATCTCAGTTGTACACAACATTCCTTGTTACCGGGTTCCAAAGCTTATAACCCTTTAAACCATCCTTATACCCAATAAAGATGCACTTTTCAGATTTACTATCCAACTTTGTTATTTTCTCATTTGGAACATGTACATATGCATCACATCCAAATACCCTCAGATGTGAAAGAGAGGGTTTCTTACCGGTCCATACCTATTGTGGAGTATTCTCCTCCAAAGCTGATGAAGGTGACCTGTTGACCAGGTAACATGCAGTCTCCACCGCCTCTAGCCAAAATTTATGTCCTAACCCAGCACCACTGAGCATTCTTCTTGCCCTTTCCATCAACGTCTTATTCATTCTTTCTGCAACTCCATTTTGTTGAGGTGTATATGGAGTAGTCTTCTACCGTGTTATACCACACTTCTTACAGAATTATTCAAATTCCTTACTGCAAAACTCTCCACCATTATCTGTCCTCAGCACCTTTATCTTCTTCTATGTCTGGTTTTCCACCAGAGCCTTAAATTCTTTAAACCTATCAAAGAATTCAGGTTTCTTATTAAGGAAATATATCCATGTATTCCTTGAGAAGTCATCTATAATTGATACATAGTACACAGACTTACCCAGTGATGGAACCTTCATAGGTCCAAACACGTCACTGTGCACAATATCTAATATTTGTTTCGCCCTCTTACCACCAGAGGGGAAACTCACCCAATTATGCTTTCCATATACACAATTTTCACAGAAATCAAAATCCAGAGATCTATTACTCATACCTTTACCATGAAGTATTCGAAGGTCCTTCTCTCCAATATGTCCAAGCCTTTGATGCCACAACATGATCTTCTCTCCAGAGACCACTAGATGTTCTGATCCACTTTCAGGAACCACAAACTGTTGCACCCATCAACAACCGTGCTACCGTGCAACTTGTACAGAGTTCCAATCCAAACTCCCCGCATCAATACTAGTGCTCCCTGAACCATCTTGCAGGTATCCTTCTCGAACACTGTTTTTACACATGCATCATCCAACTTGCTTACAAAAATCAGATTTCTGGCCAATGCAGGAATATGCATAACACCCATAAGCGTTCTAACCCTTCCACCTTACAACTTCAACTTTACTTTTGCGTGACCAACGATTCTAGCCTTCCTATCATCCCCTATGAAGACATCACCACGATCGTATTTCTCATACTCGCAAAACCACTCTCTATGGGGAGTGAAGTGAAAGGATGCACCTAAGTCAATCAACCATGCCTCATGATCTACTTGTGTACTTGAAGAAGACAAGTACACATCCCCACCTTCATCTGAGGTGGTTTTCGCCTCTACAGAAGGAGAATCATCAAATCCCTTTCCTTTATCATGAGATTTAGATTTATAGTCCCTTTTGTAGTGCCATTCCTTTCCGCATTTCCAGCACACCACCTTTATAGGTTTTCCTGGAGATTTAGATCTCCCTCTAGATTTAGATCTCCCACTTGATGACTTATTTTTGTTTCTATTCTGGGACTGTCTTCGTACAGACAAGGCATCACCATTCTAGCTCTCCATATTTTTCCGCTCATCTCCTCCGTCAGCAAGGATGAGACTATTTCATCAAACTACAAGGCAGTTGCATTGCTACCTATTTTAATAACCAGACTATCCCACGAATCTGGTAGAGAACACAACAAATTGATGCACTTAACTTCATCTGAATTTTTAATATCAACAGATGCTAACTAACTTACCACAGTATTAAATGCATTTAGATGCTCTATCACCAAGTTTTTATCTTTCATCCTCAGGTTATACAACTTTTTCCACAAGAACAGTTTATTCACCAGAGGTTTAGATTGATACAAAGTCCCTAACTTGTCCCACAAAGCCTTCGTCGTAGTTTCCCCTAATACATTCAACAATACTAAATCTGAGACACACAATCGTATTGTGCTCTTTGCCTTCCAATCCAACTTCTTCCATTCTTCATCAGACACTCTCGTAGGTTTAGTACCCGGATCTACTGCGATCCACTGATCTTTATCCACCAACAAATCCTCCATCTTGAGTTTCCACAACTCAAAACTCTAACCATTAACTTTCTCGATCTCTATCTTTCCACTGCTCACCATCTTCTTTCACCACCAGAATCGATCTCGCAGATCTCCCACTGAACAGGGTCTACCACAGGCTCGAGCAAAACCCACTCAGCAACAAAGGCGTCCCCTTGAAGCCAAAACAACTCTGATACCAAATGTAGGTTTTAACCCCGTATAGAAATTACCTGCATACGAATTCTAAAACACATAAAATAAACAATGTGAGAGCATCATAACACATATACACAGAGATTTTCCCCTGGATCCCAAAACCAGGACTACCAACTTGATTTTTCATTATGTTCCTTTCAATATTACAATACATGTTTATACATGCCAAAGCATCCAATACCATGGACCGAAAACCATCGCGTCTAAAACCATGTGCGAAAATCATGCACAAAACCATAGGTGGGTCTGCCCAACCTAACATAGGGTCCAAAACATAAATTTTCTGGGGCGCTGCCCCAGACCCCATAGAGTGGGGTTACCTGCACCCCTCAAACCCCCCTGTGACCCCCCTACTACGCAATCGGCGCAACAAAGGGGGGGCTCCGCCCCACCTTTAACCCCCCATTTAACTACATGGGCTAATCATGGAAAGAATATAACACAACCCAACACTTTTTTTCTATGAAGCTTCAGAAGATGAAATTAAAACCAATTTGAGCAGAAATTGTGACGAACCTTATGACCAAATTATATGATTTAAGGAAGTTAGGGTTTTTGCAGACTCCCAAATTCCTTGTCAAACAAGCGATGTTGGGAAAATAGTCATAACTTTCTCTCTGAGCATTGGATTCAAATTTCGTAAATATTCACAGAAATAGGATGGAATTTAGTTTGTTAAGAAGCATTTTCAGGGCTGAAGTTCGTAACAGTGACGCGTGGCACTTTGTACAAGTTCACTCTACTGAACTAGTCTATAATCAAGTCATTGTGGGAGATTGGGCATAACTCCTTCTTGACGAATCCAATCTTGATCAAACCTGTGGGGTTGCAAAAAGGACTCAGAGGGTTACCATAGGGCGAAATCTCAAACTCTATAGATCCAAAATTACATAGATATAATAAATTCAATATCGATCTCCTAGAAGGCAAGAAAAAACATACATTCAGGGATCACTGTAGTAAGGACCACACATCAACAATCAAGGGTAAGTCTCCTAAGAAAAGTTATGTATGATTAGTGTTTACATTTGAAATATGAATATCATCTCTGACATATGTTTTTGCAGAACAACATAATTATATATAGGGTCTCAGATATATCTCTATGTCTCTATATGTCAAAGTCAGTTTTGATACCACATTTCGGATGTCCGATTCTTGATACTACACATTTTATGCTACACCAAGTCTGCTAAATCTATATGATGTTGTAAGTTCATGTTACTTGTCTTGTCATAGTTGACAGAATGCTCTCTATTGTTGTACTTAGAACTTGTCCCATCACAAGTCTAGGATCTGTCATCAATTTTTATTGTATATATCTTTTGGTCAGTTTTAGATATAGTCTTGCATAGAGTCCAAGCCTATATCAAGAGTGGGAGTATTTTTCTACTGTTGCAACAAGTCAACAACAAAAGTGACAAGCACACTTCAGGTACACATTGTAATTTTAATTTGTATTTATTCATTATTATGCACTTACATGCGTTTTTCAAGCATAGGTAAGTTGAAGGGTATTTTGTTTTGTTTTGGGATTGGTTTCGCCGGGCAAATTTTACATGCAGGTAGAAGAAGATTCAAGTACAACTTCAAGCAAGAATTCAAGAGCAGAAGTATCAAATCAAAGGAATCATTGCAGTAGGACATCCTTTGAAGTCATGACATTCATTTGTAAATTGTGAAGAAGTGTCAAGGCCAAGAGTCATCATTATAAAGTTGTAAAAGAGTCATTTGTAGAGTCATCATTGGAAGGGTCATTATTGTAAAAGAATAAATTTGCCTAGAGTCGAAAAGGAATTA
The DNA here is from genome assembly GCA_000404065.3 of Pinus taeda. Taxonomy (NCBI): domain Eukaryota; kingdom Viridiplantae; phylum Streptophyta; class Pinopsida; order Pinales; family Pinaceae; genus Pinus; species Pinus taeda. The sequence goes on along the minus strand of APFE030045589.1, from coordinate 16,741 downwards.
TTTGGGGGTATAGGAGTTTTTGTTGGGATGATGTCATGGTTGGGTTGCAAGTCATAGTGTGATTGGGTGTTTGATCAAAATCATTATAAATCATATTATATCTTGGATTGTTGTCCCTGGCATGGGAATCCACACTCTTGTCTCATTTCAGTCATTACAGGGTTGTAGGGAGGTGTTAAGGGGGTGCATGAAGTTGCCTACAAGTCGGAGCTTTTGAACACTTCAGGGTGGTAGGTTGGTCTAGGATGTTGGGGCATCCATTCAGTTGACTACTGAATAAACCAAGGCGTTGGGGCATCCTTCTAGTGGGAGCTAGAGAAGAATGCTTTTCTAGAATTCTAGGAAGTTGTTGCTTTCATTTCAGTTGAGGTTGAAGACTAAAGAATTTATTAGAAAAGTGTTTCATGGTTTTTGACCCGGAGGGGATTTTCCACCTAAAATTATTGTGCCTACTGTGTTCTATTGTTTACTTTTTTTACTGCATAAAAAAATAATAATAATTGAATATTAGCTAATGCTCTGAAAGATTTAAAAAGTGCTAATTGATAAGGAATATTGATTCCCCCCCCAATATTTCCAACAAGTCAGATCATTCATGGGGCTAGCATGTTACTACAGGCAGTTCATCAAGAATTTCTCATGTATTGTGTATCCTATTACATCCTTGTAAAGTAAAGGAAGGAAATTTCAATGCACAGAGGAATGTGCGGCAATTTTTGAGTAGTTGAAGAAATTGTTGACAAATGCTCTAGTGTTAAAGATTACATATCCAGATAAAGAGTTTTTAGTGTGCACATGTGCTTGCAAGAGAGGAATTGGTGGAGACCTAATGCATGAGGGACAGGCGGTGTATTATGAGTCAAGGAAACTGAATGAGAACGAGTATAACTATGTGGCTCATGACCTTGAGTTGGCAATGATCATTTATTGAAGATTTGGAGGTGATATCTTCTTTGCAGGGGGTTTATATTGATGAGTGATCACAATGGGTTGAGATACTTGTTTTACCAACCGAATCTAAATGCCAAGAAAGCTAGTTGGTTGGCCATGCTCAATGAGTTTGAATTTAAGATCAGATACATTAAAGGAAAGGAGAACATGGCTGCAGATGCTCTCAATAAGAGAGTGTAGGTAAATCATGTTGCAACTATGAGTTCTTATGGGACAAATTTACAAGACTGGATCTTACAGGCAGAAGAGTAGGATGACAAGTATCAGTAGCTAAGTAATAGGTTACAACAAGGTACAGGTAATCAGGATGTGGACTATCATCTAATGACATATGGCTTGGTGAGGTTTAGGGACAAGATCTATGTGTCGAGGACAATGAACTCAAGAAGCTTATCTTGAGGGATTTTCATGTCAATCCATATTGAAGTCACCCATGTTATCAGAAGGTGTTGAGATTTATGAAGAAGTTCTACTACTAAATGAATCTGAAGAAGGAAGTGGGATAATTTGTTGCTAGATGCTTGGATTGTCAACATGTGAAAGGTGAGTGTAAGCACCCAGCTAGTTGTTACAACCTATCCTGATTACAAAGTGGAAATGGGAGGCCATTTCCATGGATTTCATTACAGGTTTGTTGAGGAAATCGAAGCAACGTGATTCCATCATGCTTTTGGTTGACAGGTTGAACAAGATAACCCACTTCATTCCAGTGAAGAATACTTATTCAACTAGTGAGGTAGCACACATCTTCATCAGGGAGATAGTGAGGTTGCACGGTGTTCTAAAGAAGATTGTGTTGGACAAAGATGCCAAGTTCACTTCTAGGTTTTGGAAGGAGTTATTTGTAGGTTTGGGTACAAATTTGATCTTTAGTACAACTTATCATCCATGCCAGATGGACAAATAGAGAGGTTCAATAAGATATTAGAGGATATGTTGAGGATATATGTCATGCATCAGCAACAGAAGTTGGAGGAGTATCTTCCACTAGTTGAGTTTGCTTAAAACAATGGGTATCAGGATTCACTAAGGATGAGTGTGTTTGAGACACTTGATGGGTGGAGTCTTAATACTCCCATTAGCTGGAGTGATCTAGTGAACAAGGTACTTATGTGACTGGACATGTTGGCAAAGATGGAACATGAAATGCAGGTTATAAATAAGAATATAAAAACAACATAGGATAGACGGAAGAGTTATGCAGACCATCACAGAGCATTTAAGGAGTTTCAGGTTGGGGATCATGTTTACTTGTGCATCAAGCCCAAAAAGAGATGCTTGAGGATTGGGTCATGTGCCAAGTTGGCACCTTGGTATTATGGGCCTGTTGAGATCCTTTAGAGGATTGGGTCAGGTGCCAAGTTGGCACCTTGGTATTATGGGCCTATTGAGATCCTTTAGAGGATTGGACCAGTGGCCTACATACTTACACTGCCTCCACAATGAAGTTCCATGATGTTTTCCATGTTTCATTGCTTAAAATATATGTAAAGGATGTTGATCATGTTATTGATTGGTATGTATTGTTGGTGGATCTAGAAGAAGAATTATACGCAGAACCTCAATGCATATTGTAGTGAAATATGCTCATGATATGGAATCGAACAATTGAGCAAGTTAAAGTGTAGTGGAAGCACTTTCGGCACAAAGAAGCTACATGGGAGATGGCTAATTAGATGCGGGCTATGTATCCTTCATTATTTTCCAATGGAAGCGAATGAGTTTTTGGTATATTTACATATTTATGTATGGTTTGTATTATAAATACCGCAATGAGTTGTGTTATAAAGCTCCAATGAGTGGTATGGTTGTCATGTTTTCATGTTTATCATGATGGTTTTGTTTTTGAGCAGGTTGTTCATTGTAAATACTACAACGACATGGGTTATAAATATCCATGGGTAATATGTTTTTCTCTTTAGCAGTCTTACTAGTTGTAGGTGTCATAGAACACCAAGGACGATGTTCCCCTAAGGGGGAGGGGTCTGTAAAAACCTTGGGTTAAAATTTCATTTAATAAAGTTAATAAAGGAAAAATAAGACCAAGGTCATGGGACATGTATTCCAGGTTGAATGTTGGGAAAACATACTAGAGGGCATTACTTGTTATTTATTATGGCTAAGGGGAAATTGGCAAAGGCAATGGCAAAGGATTTGAAAAGGAAAAAATGAATTATTGGCATTTTATTTTATGGAAACAAAGAAAAATAGGAGAAAATGGAGGTGAAAGCTCATAGGTTTCATGTTAGGAGGAAATTGAATAAAAATAAAGGGAAAATGAAGAAATTAGAGGCATCAATAATAAAAAGACATCAGAGCATTAGTTTGGGCCATTTTGTCAGTTTTGTTTTGGACTTAGTCTTAGAGAGGAGAAGAGCACCAAGAGGATAAGGAAAGCAAGCAAGCAAAGGAAGGACAAGGAAAGAAAAGGAAAGCAAGGATCAATCAAGGAAAGGTTGGATAAAGTGGATTTAGTGGGAATAACTGTAGGTAACATGTTGCATGTATGATTTACTAGTTGGTTATGGAATGCATGGTATATGTGTGTGTATTTGGTTCATTTGTTGTCAATGGCATGGGTTTTGACAGTGGTTTCAGCCATGCCTTTCCATTTTTGGGTAGTCATGGTGTGATGCGATTCATTCGTGGTTGAGCTTTATATTTCTATAAGGTTTTGGATCCGAGTGAGGTGGTCTCGGGAAAATCCCAAGGGTTGGGGGTGGAGATGGTTTTCTCTAGGAAACCCTCAACAGGTGGATGGAGACAGGAAAATTCCTCAAGTGATGGTGAAGGAATACCAAGGCATCCAAGCTCGGTTTGGTTTTGTGATCTCAAGACTAGTTTAGGTGAGATCACGGTAGTGTGAGGGTGGAGGTGGTTTAACCTCTGGATTCCCTTGGTTGTTTATGGATTGGTTTATCCCATGAGATTCCACATTCATGCTTGGAATATGGCAGGAGGGTGATTGGCTGAAAGAAATATTTGGTTTAGCCCAGTCTATGGTTGGGTGGTACGAGGAACTCCTTGACTTGGTTTGCCTTTGAATATGTTAATAAGAGCTAAGTTCCTCTCGTAATTTATAAGTAAATGTACTTGCTAGTATGTGTCTTTTATGGTAACATAATCCTTGTGTCTTCTATGGTAACATAATCCCGAAAATGATATCTAATATAATGCACTGTGAAAACCCCCAATAGTTAATTCAAAAGAGTGAAGGGTACTCTACTTGAATGGTTCACGAGGCAAAATACTTGCTAAGGTTTGCAAATGTGGTAGCAAGTTAAGTGGCTTGATTGTAGGGAAAAACTCCACAATTAAGCGCGCTTGAGCCAGAGGCGATTTGGGATGGGTGACCTCCCAGGAAGTCTTGGTTACTATGTGCAAGCCCCAGAAGTGATGATTGATGCTATGTGATTCATTTCACTAGTTTCAATCCCGCTTCTTCACCCCTGTGAGAATTACCCGATGCAATGAGTGCTAAGTGGATTATTCAAAAATCATGAGAAATTAGTTAGTTAAGACTACCTCTCATGGAAATGGTGATAGATGAATGACTTACTTAACACAGTTGAATCCTAAAAATGATATCTAATATAATGCACTGCGAAAACCCCCAATACTTAATTCAAAAGAGTGAAGGGAACTCTACTTGAATGGTTCATTAGGCACAATACTTGCTAAGGTTTTTCAAATTTGGTAGCAAGCTAAGTGGGCTTGATTGTGGGGAAAACTCCACTGTTAAGCGCGCTTGAGCAAGAGGCAATTTGGGATGGGTGACCTCCAAAGAAGTCCTGGTTACCGGGTGGAAGCCCCAGAAGTGATGATTGACGCTATGTGATTCATTTCACTAGTTTCAATCCCACTTCTTCACCCCTTTGAGCATCACCCGATGCAATGAGTGCTAAGTGGACTATTCAAAAATCATTAGAAATTAGTCAGGCACGACTACCTCCCATGGAAATGGTCATACATGAATGACTTACTTAATACAGTTGAATCCTGAAAATGATATCTACCCGATGCAATGAGTGCTAGGTTATTTGTTGGGGCCTTTGTTTAATTTTGAAAAGGTTTTGACCAATTTTGGCTAACCAAAGGACGAGAAAGAAATGAGTGGCAGCAACAGTTGGTTGGCGGAACAAGCAGTTGAACAAGAGTTGCGGCAAGGTGGCAGCGGAAGGCAAAGGAAGTCGGGGGGGGGGGAAGGTGCAGAAGCAGCCGAGGGGAATAACAGCTGAGCAGGAACTGACAATCTAGGGAACAAAGAAGGATATAAAAGGAAAAGACCAAAAAAAAAGGGGGTGGGATTTAGCAAAGTTCAAGAGAGGAGCAGCAGAGTTGTGAGAGGAGGTGAAAGGTTCCCTGGTTGCGGCAGACGGAGGGAAAGTTGCAGGAGCCTGGAAGACTTGGTCCTTGAAGCTGAACTGAACTCGTGGAACCAAGCCGGTTATTTCCTGTAGTTGTTTGCAGTGGAAGCCAGAGTCATATTGTAATGTTTTTTGTTAAGATTGATATAAAGAATGGCTAAGACTGGCTGCGACTTGTAATGTATATGGGCCCTATGTATGATGAATCTTCAAATTTTTGAATGTCTTATCAATTGCATGTAATCGATAGTTGTTAGATTATCGTGAGTATGTTGTTATCTCTGCGTTATATGTAATGTTTTTGTACATGTGATCAAATGCAACCCGATTAATACTTTCTCGACTCCACGCTGAACCCTTTTCCTTTTTGGTCAAGGCACGCCTCGAGTGAGACTCCTTGCCCTTTGGGGTAAGGTGAAATGTCAGCGTTGTCCTAGACTACAACGAACTATTGTTGGTCTTCTGTGCTCGAACCGAGGGTCTTTCCCCTGATGACTCTTTTGAGCCAACACTATTCAAATATCATGATAAATTAGTTAGGTACGACCACCTCTCATGGAAATAGTCATAAATGAATGACTTACTTAACGCAGTTGAATCCCGAAAATGATATCTAATATAATGCATTGCGAAAATACCAATACCTAATTATATTATAAATTTCATTTAAAAATTTTAAATAAATCGACGAAAGATGGTAAACAAACCAAATAAAACAAAAACATTAATATATTGGTTTCCGTATTAAAATATATTTTTCTTATATATTAAAAAAAAACTTAAAATAAGTTCTATCATAATTTACATAACTATTTTATAACTAAGTAAAAATTAACCCTGATTACATTTATAAACTTCAGTTAATCCAAAAAAGAAACATGTCAGAAAAAGCTTGAACAAACCTAATGAAACAGTAGCCTCTCTTGCAATTTCCCGCCATTTTATGATATCATTATGTGTCTCATTACTCTCCATTGGCTTTCATTTCCCTCCCAACATTTCACTTCTCCCCATCTGTATTGGTTTTTGGCCTCGAATGCAGTCTTTTACATCAAAGGAGTTCTGTGAATCAACAGTATGCCGCCCGCTACAGACAAATTCTCCAGACTCCCAGATGCCATCCTCTGCTCCATCCTTTCTAAAATCCCGGTTAAAGAGGCCATCAGATCTTCCCTTCTCTCCAAGCGATGGAGATTTTTGTATACCCAGATGCCCCAACTCATTCTCTCTCCACGTCTTCTTTTGGGCCCTCTGCATCCAGATCCCCTATCCATTGCAACGGTGGAGAATATCATCTCCAAAATTCTTCTCTTGCATTCCTCTGATCTGGAAGTCTTTTATCTATCCATCGACGTTTACCCTTCCGCGCGTATTTGCAATATTGATACCCAATGGCGGTTTACACGCGACAGTGTATACAAATGGGTGCGGTGCGCAGCATGGAGAAATGTTCAACACCTCACTCTCTGTGATTCCCCAGAGAGGGAAATCCCGCCTCCTGCCCTTTTCTCCTGCACTCGTCTCGTTACGCTCACACTCTACAACTACATTCTCTCCCCTCTTCCAACCCATTTCTATGGATTCAACCATCTCACCACTTGCAACTTCAACTACATGGAACTGACAGACCAGTCTTTAGCTCACTTTGTTTCACATTGCCCTCTTCTTCAAAATTTCAGCTTACATAAGTGCGTTGGTCTGCAGCAGCCTACCATCTCGGCTCCCAACATTACAGATTTAGAAGTGAGTGATAGTGTGGAGGCTTTAACAGTGAACTGCCCGAAGCTTAATACCCTGAAGGCATACCTGATAAAGGATTTGAGGGTGAATGGGATACTGTTTCATGAGATTTCATGTTCAATTTGGGAACTCAACATGTAGGGTGGAAGTAATTTGATTGGATTGAAAATGGAATCGTTTCCTGAGGAATACAATATCTCAGTGGAGAGACTTATCGACATAATAGGGAGCTTCAAGTTATTGAAGCGGCTGGTCGTTTTTGTTGGGCCTTTGCTGAAAAGTGAAAAAGAGATGGATATTTCTCTTCTCAGTGTGTTCGACAGGCTTCCTCATCTCGAGGAACTATACATGGGCGAGAACTTTCTGTCAGTAAGAACATAATCTCTGCATAACTTTGATGTGTTCAGTGCAATAAATGTTTCCATGGTTGTGTGTTTGAATCTGCTTCCCATAGGTGTCAGGGTATCTATAATGTGCAAAACATGTTAGACAAGGCATATGCTGATGTGGTTTAAGAAACAGATTATCTAACATGTCTTACATTTATGTACCATTGTCTTACATTTATTTAAATCTAACTATAGGCATGCAGGCAGTGGGGTATGTTTACTTGGATTGTATATTCCATGTATTTGAGGAGAATAAGTAAAGTAAATTGTCGACATTTCTCTATGACTATGTATACCAGAATCTGAAATCAACATAAAATCATGATACCTTAGCTTACTGAAAAGAATGCCCACTGTAGATATGCACATGCTGTGAAATTCTTCATTGGTATTTTTATTTTCCATATTTATGCCTTTTACCTTGTAAATGAGGGCAGAGATGGTTGACTGTAGTTTTGAAATGCAATGCAGGAGCTAGCAAACCATGCTATATCTTTATCTCTAAACTCCCCACTCTCTAATCTTCATAAGATACGGGTCTACATACATCTAGATGGAACCAGTGACAGGGAAATCTGTGTATTAGGTTGCCTTCTTCAGAACACGCCTGCTCTACAGGTCATGGAACTTCAATTAACTGATGACACAGATTCCGAAATTCCAATGTATACATGGTTTTTAGAAAAAGTGTTATATTTGAATAGAGCTTCAAAGCAAGCAAGGATAGTGGTATGAGAATTTCCTTGTAAAATACAGGCTTCAAATTCATTGAACCTGTTACTAGTAAAAGGGCTTTCCTTTTCCTTAACAGAAGGGATGGCCAATGAGATTTTGGAGAATGTCAGCAAGAATACAATTTAATATTTTTTGAATGGAAATTCAAGATAGTGTTGAGTCATGTTCTTTATGAATCTCTTTAGCCAGTTAAAGGGAGTTCATGGAAGTTGGAAAGGGCTTAGTTTATGACAGAGAAACTAAATATTATAATGGCTTTAAAGTTGGTTTATATATTAATTATTGAATAAAAACCGCAAATGTTTCATTATTATTTTTTATTTAAATAATTGTTGAAAAAAACTACATATATTTCATTATTTTCTCTTTTATTGTAAGGAGCATTATTAGCTAATTAGGAATCGACCTGGTGATCCGGAGAAGGGGTAATTTCTGAGCCTTCATTAATAATTATCCCAGGTATTTTACAATATCATTATTATCTCAGTTCAGAAATAAACAACAAATACTTAGGCGTGGAATACAATTATCTGAAGCCAGAAAAACAAACAACAAATACTTAGGGTAGAATACAATTATCTGAAATCAGAAAAACAAAGAGATTATATATTCATGTACAAATTGAACTCTCACTGTGAGGGTAATTACAAACAAAAGTCAGTTGTTAATTGACATCATATAATTGATGATCGTTTCATCGTGAAAATAAATCCTAAATCTAAATTAAATTGATGTTTCTTATGAACTCTATTTTTACTTTTGTAGTTTACGAATAAATATTTTTAAAATTTTCTAAAATTAAAAGGTAATAGGCTGGGTAGCTCAATTGTTGATTGTTTTGATAATAAAGAGTTTTGCTTGTTTGATTCAGCTCAATTGTGTACATGATCATGTCAGTTGTGGCTTGTTTGATTCAGCTGGGGTTGATCTCTATTGGTGTCAGCTTCTTAGCAACATCAAATGTGTCCAACAACAGGGGAAGGTATGGTCGCAATTGGTCCACATTGAATACTGGGTGCAGGCCAAGGAACGGTGGAAGGTTGAGCTCGAAGGCATTGTCCTCGACAACCTTGGTGAGCTCGAAGGCATTGTGCTCCTTATGCAGATTTAACCAAACTTTGTTGCCCACTTGGAACTTATGTAGCACTCGATGTTGATCATGACATTGCTTGTACTTAGCATTGGCTCTCATCAATATGTCATGGACCTATTAGCAAATGTGCTGAATGCGTTCGATGAAGTTGTTAGCCCTGTTAGCATCATCTTGGACATGAGTTGAATCTGTCGAAGTAGCTGCAAATGGTATGACCACATCAATGGGACATAGTGGTGGAATCCCAATCCCACCTTGAAGGGGTTGTGGCCAATTGAGCTATAGAGAGCACTGTTATAATTATGCTGGACATAGGGGAGGCTTTCATCCCATGTGTGTGGATGCTTTGAGTTGTACCTGTGCAAAATGTGTACGATCATCCTCTTGACGGTCTTTGTTTGGCCATCAGTTTGAGGTTGGAAGGCTATGGACTTAATGAGCTTGGTATTCAGCATCGACCAAAGGCTTGACCAAAAGATACTCAAGAACCTATTGTCGTGATCTGAGATAATGGATTGTGGGATCCCAAAGTGTACCCACACTCATTCAAAGAAGATCTTAGCAGTGGCTTCTGCTGTGATACTCTTCTTGCAAGTCGCCAAAATGGCCATCTTAGAGAATCTATAGACGACCATGAAAACACAGTCATTTCCATACTTAGTAGAAGGAAGGTCTGACATGTAATCCATGGACATGGATTTCTAAGGTCGGATAAGAGTAGGCAGAGGAGTATATAGGCCTTGCTTCTTGGTGGTCGGTTTGACAATGGCATGGGCATTGTAGGACCTGATGTACTTCCAACATCTTTTCGAAGGCCCGACCAATAAAAATACTTCTACAACACTGCCATTGTTTTCTCTACTCCAAAATGTCCAGCGATCCAATCGTAGTGTGCCTTTCAAATCATCTTGGCACACTCACTTGTAGGAACATAGAGGTGTCCCATGTGGTATAACAATTTACCCTGGAGGTGAAAATCAGGAACTTGCTTTCCTTCCAGGAGCATCTGGTATGCGTTTCCAAATTCTGGATGGCCCTTATAAATATGTAGCCACCTCGAAGTCTCGTGTCCACAAGAATCGAGCATAGTGGTCAACACCATTACCAGCGGTTGGCTAAGGCAACCTGCAACATTATTGGTTTTTCCCTCCATGTACTTTATGTTCAGATGGAATTGTTGTAGGTATGTGGACCATTTCTAATGGTGATCGTTTTAAAACTTTCCTTTTGTCTGTAGGAACTGCAGGGGTCGATGGTCTGTGTGGATGACTCTTTCCTTCCCCATAATGTAATAATCCCATTGTCGACAAACCTGCACAATGGAATACATTTCTTTGTCATAGATTGAATACTTTCAGACTGTGTATCAAAGTGTCTCACTATGATATGCCATTGAATTCCCTTACTGAGTAAGAAACGCACCAATAGCATAGTTGAAGGCATCTGTATCAATCTCGAACAATTGTTGAAGATCTTGTAATGTGAGCATTAGTGCAGAATAGAGGCAATTCTTCAACTTGACAAATGTCTTTTGTTAGGATTCAGACCAAAAGAACTTTTTTTTCACTCCACCATTAGTGACTTGACTCAAAGGCCGAGTGATATGAGAGAACCCCAACACGAATCTGCAATAGAATTGGCTAGACCCAGAAAGATGTGGAGCTCTATTAGAGTGGTTGAGATTGGCCAATCTTGAATAACTTGTGTCTTAGTTAGGTCCACATGCACACCTCGCTCATTAATGATGTACCCCAAATATTTAACCTGGGTCATACCAAAAGTGCATTTCTCCAAATTGGCACACAATTTGTGTTGTCACAGGGTTTGGAGGACTTGTCAAATATGATGGAGGTGCTCTTCCTAACTTTGGTTGAAGAAAAGGATGTTATCCAAATACACTATCCCGAAAAAAGTTGGTGAAGGGTCGCAAAATTTCTTCCATCAACCTCATGAAGGTTGCATGGTCATTCGTCAACTTGAAATACATGACCATCCATTCGAAAAGGCCCTTTTTGGATTTAAATGCAATCTTCCACACATCAGAGGGTTTGATTGGTACCTGGTGATAACTAGACTTCAAGTCAATATTACTTAAATGTTTGGCCCCCTTGATTGTCTAGAAGGTCATCAATCTGTGGGATTAAATGCCTATTATGAACAATGATCTTATTCGGCGCCCAATAGTCAATACAGAGTCTCTAGGTACCATCCTTCTTCTGTAACAACACGATCGAGCTCCCACAAGGTAATGAACTTGGATTGACGAACCCTTTCTACAATAGCTCCTCAATCTTCCTCTTGATTTCATTGTTCTCTAGAACATAGCGTCAATAAATTGGCTCGTTGGATAGAAGCACGCTTTGGGTCAAATCGATGGAGTGCTTGACTTGACAGTGTATGGGTACCCCTGTGGGTGAGGTGAATATGTCCCTGTACTCCTACACAACCTTGTCCATTTGTTTTTGTCGTGAAGAGGAGCCTTGTCTAGAGATCGTGGATGTGGCCACAATCTACTTCTTTCCCTGAGGGCGAATCATAAGGAAGATAAATTTACCGATTTGGGAAGAACAAAGATCTATATTCATAAATAACACAGGACCAGATATGTGTTAACCATACAAATGCATATATAATCAAACATACAAGAATATGGAGGAAAACTTGAATAACTTTATTAAGATCAAGAATAGCAAGAGGATTACAACCATATGTTCCGACCCAGCATCATCCTCCAGCAAGAAAGTCCTTCTTCACCTCAAGTAAAGCTTAGATCACCCAACACTATGAAGTTACACTAGAAAACCAACAACACTTCTCTACAAGATACAAGATTCCAACCTCTGGATCTCTGTGATGAGGGATCAATATATAGATGATTGTAGGGGGGTGAGTCATATTCTGGGGTTTTGATTAGTGTCCTCTCTCTGATAGTTCTTGATTCCACTTCGAGACTGATGATCTCTTACTCATCCCTAGTCGAAAACAGAGAGGCAAGTGTCAGAGGGGAAGCTTCTGGAAGATTCCACGATCTTCCACCTCGCAAATTGTCCTTGCCATTTGTCCATTCCCGACCATCGCACCCTACAGAGGGGCCATTCATTATGCATCGCAACCTTTACATTGGGAAGGTGATATGCATCGCACCCTTTGCACTGGGTATTCAGTATGGTCTAGTTTTGACCATTTCTGAGCAGTTTTTAGTGGAGAACTTCTGGGAGATGATGTAATCAGCTGACCTTGTTCCTTTAGGCAGTGAAGCAACACTTTTAGGGATTCAGGAGCCCTCAGTTTATGGACATTTATGATTGGGGTTGCAGTGCCCAAAAATGTCTATAACAATTTCCCCCTAAAGCATGAGGTCGTTAATCTTTTGATGTCGGGTGAAATGCTTTACCACGAGGATCCGAAGTTTTTTCGAGCTGGGAGGCGACCTGTAATATGATACAATACAATACATTATCTTCATAACATTTTTCATGATCTAGCTGAGGCGGGCATTCCCATGCTCAACTTTATAAATTTATTTTCATGTACATAGGACAGACAATCGTCTGTGTGGCAGATTAATGATTTAGACTCATCATCCTTTGATTTGGATGATCATCTATTCGGAAATGATGTACATTTGATGTCTTTATATTCCTAAATATATCGCAGTCCAGATGGATGAAACTAGATCTGGGGTCTTCAAAACTCGTTCAATCTTCACTCAGAGTACAAGTTGATCCATGTGAAAAAATGTTATGGAGTCGAACATGGAAAGACATCGCCTGATTACCAGCCAATGACGTAAGTTGTTAACAGGCGCGAGAGGAATCACCAATAATGACAATGAACCTCAAGGTACTACAGTACAATTCACGCGGTGTGAAAAAGGACTTGGCGTCGAACACCGCGCAAAAGCTCTGGGTCGAAGGCCATTAATGTAAACCTGTCGCCGAAAGTGAGAAACTTGCCATTGAGGCATGCAAGCTTCAAAGTACTGAAAGGGTTGTTCCTAGGTCGACTTCTTGGATAATGAGCTGATGTTGACAAGAAGTGACCCGTCGTAAGAGGGCCTTAATGAATCCCACATCTACGACACGGAACGAAGAAAATGATTTTGGAGGTGAAAATGATCTGATGATACAGTGTTCAGGGTGGCAGTCATGAAAAGAATGGAGCGTTAATGTATTGCAGTGGGTGAGACATAGGAAAATTCTCTGAATGACTTCTCTTAAACATATCGGCGACACTGACGATGGATTGGTAGAGTTAAACCCAAAGATGGATGGTGTGACGGACCAATGGTGATATGACCAGTGAACGGAACAACCCAACCCGGCTAGGATGCTGAGAGAAAGTGTCATGTTCAAGAGCGACTTGCTACCAATAAAGTTTTTTCAAGTTTTCTTCCCAATTTTCCCCAGTTATTGCTGACCAGTACCTCTTTATTTTTGTCAAGCTTGAGGAGGATAACATATGCTTGTTCTATAATCCACCCTTCAGGCGAACCTGTCGCTATATTTTAACGAGCCTGGCGAGAGTGAAACTCGTTCTCGTCCATTTGGACGAGTTTGTCGCTATTCGGTTTTAACGAGTTTAACGACAAATATAACTCAATATTTTTCAATTTTAGAGAGCCTGAAAGGGACGGAAAGGAAAATCCAAAGATTCTTTTATGTCATATAATCCCTTAAGTCTGAAAAAGTGTAAAATAATACGAAAGGGATGAATTTTCGATAGTTTTAACGAGTCGAACAAGACAAGCGCTCGATCTTTTTGTGTAATAATCCCTAAAGTCTAAAAATATTAAAATATAGAGGAGGATAGCACTTCCGATGACTTTAACGATCCGGAGAGGCTAATCACTCCGCAATATTTTCATATTTTGCGAGTCAGTTGAAAAGAGCTTAAAGGAGACTCGTATTTCGAGGAACGAGTGATGATTTTGGGTAGCACCTGATTCTAGTTAAGGTTTGGAATTTTCCAATCATGGCAGTGTCACAAGGATGGCTAATAGAATCACTCTTCGTAGATGTTCCTTGAAAGGGTAAACAATCAAATGGAGGTGAATGATCGGCTAAAAACAGAGTGGAGGTGATGATGAGAACATGACCAAGGCTCAAAAGCTGACGATAAGGCATTCACAATGGTTATTTACCGGTTCATTTTTTAATGAGCTTAAACTCTGGGGGAAACATTTGCGCATTGCTTATGTTTATTTTTTTAACGAGCTTGAATTCCGCATTAACACTGCTCGTGGCGGGTTTATTTTTAAACGAGCTTGAACCCTGCGGTAACACTGCTCGCCGGTCGTATAATAAGGTTGTCTCATCTAAGGTGCCATTTTTTATGGGGCTTGCACCTTTTGTAAGCTTTGCCCCAAATCCTTTCTTTATGCAAGCTAGGAAACGACTAGCCTTACAAGTTTAAAGGGTTAGGGGACCTACAAATTTAAAAAATAAATGGTCGCTCTTCGCTTGCATGCGGAAAGGTTTGCATGCCCCCAGGTATAGTGAAAAATTCCCAAGTTACCATGAAAATTCCATCCGCGTTGCGGACAAAATGCTTCCTTGGTGATGTCTACCGAAATAGACAAAGGTGAGTGGCGTAGATGCCTCCACTAACATAACTTTAACGAAGGTATCTTATTCCAGCCTAATGCCATTTTCCTGTGAGGATGGGTGTGTCAGACTAGTCATATATCCTCCGCAGAAACCTACTCTATAACCAAGGTTTTCCTGCCGAAACAGACCAGGGTGCATGCCCCTTGGGCTTCCGTCATATCCTCCTGAATTACTCGCGCTCATCAGGTGGACAGACTGGAGATCGATGAGACATTTCTTGCGTGAAAAGACCATTTAGGGATGGCATTTGACTATTTGCGATGTGTGAATCGGGGAATGACATTTGGTCTACGAGCTTGACCATTCTCCCTTCGTGCGGAAAACACATTACTCTAAAGAGTGAGGAGACGATGGCTCCCATGCAATAAATATAGTCGCGTCCAAGGAGTAGATTATAATCCAAGGGTCCTTAAACTACCATAACGTTCATGTGAACAGTTTTCCTTCTCAAATAATGGGCAAATTTGGAAGGATCCCTAAAGGTCGACTGGTTCCTTTTTCGAAGCCTGTTAAATTTCTCATTTCAGGCAAAAGTGATGACGAACCAAGCGCTTTCCAAGTAGTTGAGGAAATGATACTCACAAAAGTCCCTTCATCGATTATGGTACCAGCCATGACCATTATGTAAGCTTGTACAATGATTTTGAATGGTACACTAGCTGGTAAGCGGGGTCTGCCTAGTAGATTCCAGTCGAAGGAAATGACTAGGTTTCCTTGTGGTGGGACCGAATAGATGGCCGGATATGACTCTGATGAACTTCCTTCCTGCGATAAAGGAAAAGGTGGATTGCCCCCAAGTTCATCGGAGTCTGTGTTGATGAAAAGAATTTGAACGGTGTCGTTCACTTTCTCTTTAGTGACGGTATCATTCGAAGATGAACACTCTGAAGGCAAGACCGGGTCAACTGTCGTATCGACCTTTTGACTTTCATCTGGTATGGATTCAGAGGGTTCACTTTTAATGATAGACACTTCGACTGACCATAATGACGGGCCAGCCGAATTTTCAACGAGTGGAGGACTTGGCAAGAGTTTTTTATATCCAGGAGGAAGCCGTAGCGATGAAGTAGGACGGTCATCCAAAACTCTTTTACCTTCGTCAAGGAAGGGACAATGGTGGATGGCATGATTTCCTTCACACAATTTACATGGAAATCTAGGGTTCCTTTTCTGTCTAGGTGCTTCACTTTCACTGGTTGATGGTGTGCATTCAACATGATCATCAGAGGTTGACGCCATGAGATTGTGCAAACGAGGAGACAAGTCCCTTAAGATCTGAGTGATGTAGGGACAATCTTGGTGATAGTGGTCTCCATTGTAAATGACACAAGGAGATTTAGGTTTCGATGGTGCGGTGTGAGGATTTTTGCTAGATGATGCTTGGTTGCCCCCTTTCAATTTTGATTCCTTTTTCTTCTTTTCCTTTTTCTCTTTCTACTTCTTCTTCTTCTCAGTTACTTGATTTTTAGCTTTGTCGACTTTATCAAGTGAAGAGTGTTACACTGAAATTTGTCACCTTGTCTATCTGCAGTCTATATGGCCTCATCAATAGCCACATTGTCCTCTTTGTCAAGCCCCATACCTCTGCTCTTCATGTCAAAACTTCAAAGAGAGAGAAAGTCACTTGAAAACATATTTATCTCTGGGTACGCAGGTTATCTCTACCTTGCCTGTGTGTACGCACTCCAAATACACTATACCTGCGTACTTGTACACTCTGTAAGCTAAAGGTTGGGTGCGTACCCCTGTAAAGGTAAAAAGGCGCGAGTTTCATCTTTAAAAAGTTACTTATGGTCACTTCTAGAGCCTTCTAGAAGAGTTTTTGACGTGTATTGAGCGCCTCCAGATGGTTCATGC